>JAFBJT010111338.1:5831-23100 GCA_016785325.1 Chascanopsetta lugubris | reverse complement strand
ACAACGGTGGAATTAATGTATATTAATATTGAAACTAATATTACTCTTCACAGTTCATTTGATGTTAGTCCATGGCCTGTTGTTAAAACTATTTGACATCAACATTGAGCTTTTTCCCTTGAATTAGTTGCAGTCCTGATTTATATACCTGTTGGAGGCCCAGTCACCCCTGGGTTGTTCACCATCGTCAGAGTCACACATCTGCCGTTAACCAGGATTTGGTTATGTCGGGTCTAGATTATACTATATTTATACTTTGCATTGTTACTTGGAATGTAATGATTCATTGCAATACAAAAAGTAAACAGTGGCGGTGGGCATACCACCTATCTTGTGAGGAGCCCTGTATGGGCTCTGTTGAGACATTGTCTGAAACATGAATGTTGAAACTGTCAGTAAGTCTTAATGATTTTACACAGGTACATTAAGCATCATCACATATAACACACATGTGATTGTCTGTAGAAGGCAGAAACATACACACATAAGCAGGCAGTCACAGTATGGGGTACCTGTTCTTCTCCGCTGTGTTCACTGACTTCACTCTCATCCTGCCTGACCTCATCACTGTCCCTCCTTTCATCATTTATCTGATTACTACAGAGATTATTTATTAACAGACATAGACACTGTGTGCTGAACGTGGGAATAAAACATTGCAGCTGGTGTTCAATCACTGATAAATTGATGTTTGATTTTGTAACTGTAAAAGACTTGTCTTAAAAAATCAGGGACTACACACACAATATAATGTAAGTGAGGGCAGAGTTACCCGTAGCTCCGCCCCTGGGTCAAATGTCATGTCACCTCCCTCACTCTGAGTCCTGTGATGTTTCCAGTGGTCTCCTAGTTTCCGTGCATTTGATGTAAAGAGTTTTGCCTTTTGAAGGGCAAAAAAAATTCCCTATGACTAAAGCGATTGAGTCTAAAAACTATTCTGTATACCTTTCTGACAGATGCTTAAATTGGTTAAAGATGCTCTAGCCGTTCGTCATCTTGCTGTCTTTACATACAGCCATTTTGATTGATTTATTGTTAAAACTTATTGACAAATGATGTTGACCAGGTTTTTACACATCATGAGGAAACATCATACTGTGATTGTTCATTTTTAAAATGAACTGGATTAGGCGTTTTGATTAATCGCCAGAGCTCAATAAAAGTGGGCAAAATGAGACGCATCAAAGCAATTCACATCGTTTGAGTATCATTCGCGTTTTCTCCTGCAGGTGGCAGCGATGCGCCCTTTAATGTGTGCACTGCCGCGAAGAAGACTTGTCACCGGAAGTAAATAAGCCGAACTGTCATGGCCGCCCGCTTGCTTTGTGAAATCAACTCTTAGGAAGAATTCATTCGTAAAATAGATGTTCTGTGAACAGTGGACTTGTTAGCAGTCAGCGGAACGTTTGATTTAGCCGTGAGAAAGTTCCACCTTCACCAGAGGGACGGAGGAAACGGCAGCAGCTCACCATGAGGACTGTTCTGATGGTGGCAGAGAAACCTTCTCTGGCTCAGTCTATCGCCAAAATCCTGTCCAAGGGTGAGTGTGGATGTAAAACTGTCAGTAACATTTAGAAACATTGACACTTTCGCTTTTTAGGTGCTTTGGGTTTGTGTCTGTGAACGTGATGAAAACAAGCGAATAAGCTTTGAGTGGTGATGAACGGTGGGCGCATCAGTGCAGTGAGCTTTAAAGGTGCAGTGTGTAAGATTTGGTGACATCTAGAGGTGAAGTTGCATGCTGTATCCATCACCTCACCCTCACCCTTCTGATCATGCAGGAGAACATATGGTTGACTTCAGTTGACATTAAAAGATGTTTAGCATGTCCACGCTGGGCTACTGTAAAAACATGGCGGCTCCCATAGAGGACCCGCTTCTCATGCAAATATACATTAATGGTATAAGTATGTCATTGTTTTGTACAGAAATGACTTACACACTGCACCTTTAATATTGATAAATAATGAAGACTCTGGACTCCGCATTGTCACACAGAAGACTTAAACACCGATACTAGTTTGGTGTAAAATACCTTTACTTCTCTGTTTATGCATGTTGATATGTTCAGTGTGCATTGGAAAAGAAAATAGTAAATATAATGGATCCGTTCTCATCACACTACCACCTCAGTCATGCTCTCTGTTTATTCCACACAACACCGTGACTTTCAGCTCTGAACAGTCACTTCTCTTCAGCTGTGTCTGGAGATAGCACATATACAGGCGATGGTGATGAGCTCGAACTCCAGCGAGTAGCTGGCTGTGGGAAAGCAGCTGGGGTTCTTCTTGAGGACGGGCATCCTCAGGGACACAGGGATGGTCTCCAGGTCAAAAGCGTTGTCGAGTCCCATGCAGGAGTGGCCGGTGTGGCAGCTGGCCTCATGGATGACCTGAGGCACCCGGTTTAAGTCGATGTTCTCCCTGAGGAGAGGTGAATGGGAGAGATTAGACACTGGCTTGAACACACTGGTTCCTCTAATTAGTGAGTAATGATAAGGGATAGATCATTTTTTGTGGGGGGCATTTCTTAAAATGTGCGATAGATGTATAAATAAGACATATTTTGTCTGAAAGAGAAGATAACTCTTGAATTTGATCCGGCTAAACTGGAGAAATCATGTTAAACACAGTGTAGCATTTTTCAAAATTTCAAAACAGTGCTGATGACTACACCCACCGATCTCTGTTGTGGTGCAGTTTAAAGTGATAGAGGGCGTGTGCACTCACACGTAGCTCCAGGTGGCGATGCTGCGCTCGTTAATGCGGTTGGGCAGTTTGACCAGCTGGCCGTAGTAATCCTGCAAGCTGTACGTGCAGAAGGATTCATCGACACACTGACCGCCCAGTGGGATGGCTGTGCACTGGTGAAGGGCCAGCAGGCACAGCAGGAAAATGCGCAGCAACTACAGGCACAAAGGAATCCAAAACTGTGAGCAACGTAGATCTGGTTTCTCTGCATATGCTGCCATTCGATGTCTGATGTTTGTCCATCTGTTGTCTCAGAGCCTGACACTGGCCTCTTTCCAATATACAGACATACTATAGACTGGCAGGTGTCTCAAACGGTTTCATTGACTTTTGTGAAACTAACCAGAGTGTGGCCATTTCGTTAAGATTCAAATTGTGATAGTTACCTGAGTTCATTCATTTCATACATAATTTCACTCTTTCTGGTCATACGTTCTGCAGGCGGAGCATTTTGCATCAGTGTCGTCAAGCAAATATGTTTTATTCTTGTCCTGACAATTTGAGTTCATCATTCATGCCCACTCATTCTCCTTTTCAAAGACAATGTAGTAAAACAAGAGCAGAAATAAAACATGCATAACAGCATATCAATCATCTCAATTCACAAGTGTGGTCCCTTCACTGCAAGTGGGACTGTCTGATCTTAAGAACTGGTATTCTCATTGTCCACTCAGGCCTGAGGGGTGACATATCTGAGCAACAACTGATTTAATGTGGATATCACATTTGTCTAATGTCATCTTTGTATTATGGTATTTTTATTGTATTTCATTTTTTATTTAAGTTCAAATGAAATAATGAAACCACATGTTTTCCCACCTTCTGCAAATGTCTCATGACAAAGTCAGTCGTATCCAACTGGATATCAAATGCGATTTAGAATGGCAGGTCACTTACCTGGATCTGTTCCATGTTTGAAGTTGATGGTCAAATGTAGAGATGATCTTCCTGCTTTCCTTTGGCTTTGAGACCCCGATCTGTACCTGCTCCTATTTATATGTATCCAGAGGCTTTTGTGTGCGTGTGTCTTGGGTGGGCGGGATCACACTGGTCCCTCTGACAATAGTTGCCCTCAAATGCGTCCATGTTCTTGTCATTAGCATTCGCCACTCGTCACTAGGAACCTTGAGAGAATGATTTGATGCAGAGAGTCAGTGGCACTAACAACTCTTACTGGAAAACGGACATCGCTCACATGTCTGACTCACTCGGCGCTACTTTTTGGTCCCTGACGTCCGCTTCGAGTCCATCGCAGTTTTTGCTCTAAAATATCAACAGAAATCACACTGACTTAAAAACATATACTTTTCTCCACTTTCCTGGTCAGTTATCGACCAATCAATGGAAAACTGCTTGTGTTGGTTGTGCTCAATTTGGATTAAAAAAAAAAGAGAATTACAAAGATCTTCACCAAACCCTTAGTTCTTTTGTTTTTTTTATTTATGAACCACACGTCTGTTCATCCCAGATGAATCTAATTTTACCCAGCTCACTTTGCTCCGTCATGAGTCGCTTATTCTAACTTTGCTCAATTCCAAACTAATTGTTCTTGGAGAATCAAATATTTCTTCTGTTATTATTTCTCAATTCTCTCAGACCCCCTTTGATTTGACTTTGTGTGCTACGACTGATTCAATAACTTTCAGTCACCAATCAACCAGTGAAAAGAGTTTCTCACGTTTATGTCCATGATACTGCAGCAGATGTGTGACTCTGAGTTTGGTTTCACCAAAACTTTACACAATGCACCTTTTAGTAAATGCCAATGTCCTGTAAGTGACTTCAAATGACTCTGTTGTCTATTTATCATCTGTTCCCGTTGACTTTTAGGAAGTTGTACAAGTCGCAAGGGGCTGAACGGAGCATGCTCAGTGCACGAGTACACCGCCAGCTTCCAGGGCCAGAGTGCGCGCTACAAGATGACATCTGTTTGTGGACACGTGATGAGTTTGGATTTCATCGGTGGGTATCATTTGGTTCTAGACCCACTCACTGATTCCCTTTTAGAAGTTACGCCAGGAGGAGATAATGTTTGTCTTTGATACAGATAGGATGAAGTGGAGGAAATGCACTTTTAAAATGGGAGTTTCCTCTGTCATGTCACTGTAGGAAAGCGTAAGACAGGTGCTTCAAGTCCCACTTCTTGATTTGTGATTTTGGATATTGAATGTGTTTGAAGGGGAGGACTTGTATGTTTCTAACATGGGCCCTATGGTTAGATATGTGTAATATAATAATAATAATGCAGCGAAATTGCGCTCGGTAGCAATCTCTCTTTCTTAGCAGCTGAGTATGACGTATAAAATCTAGAGGGAGAGCACCAGGTCGCTGCCTCTGCACGCGCCACCATCTTGTAGGTTTCTTATGGGATGGCACTGAAGGGCGGCTGTGGCTGAGGAGGTTTATGTTGTTGGCGTTCGACCCAGATTCTTCTCATTCTGCATGTTGGTGGCCTTAATAGGCAAGATACTGATCCCAGACGGCCCCATGTTCACACTTTTTCCCCCGAGGGCCACATCAGTGTTATGGTTGCTCTCAACTGGCCGGTTTTAATTTTTAAATGTGGTCACTGCCTAACATATTGCAAAATAACTGTCCTCACGTTTGATTATTATTTATTAATCCATTCATTATTTTAAGTTACAAATATTGTATATGCATTTCCATACATGTTACATCTGTAAACAGTTCATGGACAGTGTATGCTTTAGACTTTTATTTTTAGACAATCATTTGCCTTTAAGCTCTGGCGGGCCACATGAAATGATCTTGTGTGACACATGTGCTCTAAACTGTAAAGTGCCTTGACTGGTCATTAAGAAACAAAACATGTTTTGAATCAATCCACTAAAGAGCAATTGGTCTGTATTTGTTTAGTACTTTTACAGTCTTGCTTACCACTCATAGCGCTTCACCTCTCTGAGTGGGATTCAAACCAGTGACCTCTCACCTCCAAAGGCGACTGCTCTAACCACTGACCCACTGCCGTCCCTGATTTGAATCACATGAACGTCATTTATGATTAGGATTGCTTTGTAGTTTCTTTCCAAAAGTTGTTCAACTTAGTTCCTTTTTGTTAAAGGGAAGTACAACAACTGGGACATGGTGGATCCTGGAGAATTGTTCAGTAAAGCTCCCACTGAAAAGAAGGAGGCCAACCCCAAACTCAACATGGTCAAGTTCCTGCAGGTGGGTTATGCTGACACAGCAGTTGTTTAACAGCACATCAGCACATGTGCGTCTCTGCAGGTTCAGCGTGTAATGTATCGTCTCTACAATGCTCACCTCAAGTTCCTGCTATTATTGTATGTCAGGTTGAAGCCAGAGGCTGTGACTACGTGGTTCTATGGCTGGACTGTGATAAAGAAGGGGAGAACATCTGCTTTGAGGTAATTCAGGTCCCATCAGCTAACAAATATTTGGATTATAAATTCATTTCTCAACATTTTTAAATAATTGATCAATTGGATGTAGGCAGCATTTGATCATCATTCCATTCGCAGTTTGTTTAAAAAGCATGTGTTTTTTGGTCTTTCAAAAATGTCCCAACTTAAGACAAGTGGGACTGTATATGCTCCAAAAAGATTAAAGAAACATTTTGATAAATGGTTTATTTGTTTGTTCTTGCTGCCCTCAATCAAATCTGTCCACTTTCACCTCTCAACTATTTTGAATGGTTAATGTTTGACTCATTTATAAAGGGCTAATGGACCTATCGACAACCGTACGGGGTTCCTGCTGCTCTTCCATTGTATTTACACTTGTGAACATGATATTTAATTCATTTTCAGTGTTACATTTTTTTAGCCAATAGAATGAAATAATCGCAGACATATTTTCTTCCGCTCACCGTCCGGCCGCACTCCAGAAATGTATGTACGCTACTCATTCAGGGGGGTTGTGACTGTGTCAGACACAGTCAGATACCATTAATCTTTATGTAATATAAACGGTAGAGAAACTATTGCAATAGAAATCACATATACACTTAATTAAACAAACTATTTGCACGTTTAGAATGTGTGCAGTGAAATGATCGGCACAATTAGCAGTTTATACTGGACCGTTAAAAAGTCAAACCTCTCAGGGAGGTGCGTTAATCCCTGCATCACCACGAGCACATGCTCTCACTCTCCACTGTCATTGTGTGGCCTGCAGTGTAAGGTAGAGATGACAGCTCGTTAGCTTTGTCTGCACCACCGTCACACACTTGGATGTCACACATGGAACTGAGGACACTTGACCAAACTCAGCCGTGATGCTGGGTAATATGTGCATCTGTTCAAGCCAGAGACCAGAGCAGTGAAGGTCTCTTTCTGCCGTTTCCCTTTATGGTGATATGAAATATTCGATCTCATGGAGAGATTTCTACCGTTCATTCATCACCTTTTGCCTCCAAGGTGCTGGATGCCGTCCAGCCGGTGATGAATAAGGGGAGCGCCAGGGAGCAGAGCGTTTACCGAGCCAAATTCAGCTCCATTACTGACACCGACATCTGGAACGCCATGAACCGCCTGGGAGAGCCCAACCGCAATGAAGCGCTGTCGGTGGATGCGCGACAGGAGCTGGATCTGCGCATCGGCTGTGCTTTCACCAGGTACACAACCCTCTGCTGCCTCCACAACATCTTTCAATCGAATTCCATCTTGTAGGATGAGCAGCGTGACTCACTTCACCTTTCGACGCACTTTCACAGATGGAGTGTTCCATCTGTTCAATTGTAGATTCCGATGTTTGTTATCCAATTTGTTTGTGAAATTTGAGTCCTGCATTCTAAATTTTGTCATGTGAAATTTTGACCTTGAAATGACACGATTTAGACACATTTCAAAGGCCAAGTGATGAGCCCATAAGCCCAGTACCCACCTGAGACACTAGTAGTCCCACAATGAAAACCGGTCCCTCGAGAGCAACCTTAATGCTGATGTGGCCCTCGGTGAAAATGTGTTTGACACCCCTGCAATAGCGGGTTCAACTTGATAAATGGGGGCGGGGCATGTTGAAAAGTAAAAGTCAACCTCTGTGGGTTTAATGTCTTTCAGGTTCCAGACAAAGTATTTTCAGGGCAAATATGGAAATCTAGACTCATCCTTGATCTCGTTCGGACCATGCCAGACTCCCACACTTGGCTTCTGTGTGGAACGACACGACAAGATCCAGTCCTTCAAACCGGAGACTTACTGGATCATCCAGGCAAAAGTATGTACGCCTCCACAATCACTGTCAACAGCCGTTTACTGCAGGGCTGAAAGCGAGGGACGTACTTTGTGTGGTTAGGTGTTCAAAGGAAAGGACAACCCACTGATGCTGGACTGGAACAGGGTGAGGGTCTTCGACAGGGAGATCGGCCAGATGTTTGTCAACCTGGCCAAGACGTCCAAGGAAGCGCGGGTAAGAGCACACGCTCAGCTGTGGTTAGTAGTGCCAAGTGTTGACATGCATGTCATGGAGAGTAGAGTGGATTAATTCAATCATATTTCAGAGGTGCTAGAAGAAGAGCTTTTATTAATCCCCATGGAGGGGGAATTCCATTTTTTCACTCCGTTATTCATTTGCATACGTGTTTTTACGTGCAGCTTGAAAAGAAATACACACATCAAACACGATCTACAATACATGCGCTGAGAGAGAGATGACAGAGCGAGGGGGCTGCCATATCCCGGCACCCCGAGCAGTTCGGGGCCCAGGAGGATTTGGCACCTCGCCTTCTACCTGCTACACACTCCACACATGCGGGACTTGAATCGGCAACCCTCCGGTTCCCTAGCCTAAGTCCCTGCCGACTGAGCTCCTGCTGCCCCAACTATTTGATAACGTACTATGTTTATATCGACCTTTTCCAGAAGGGTGAAATCGTGGACATACAATATCCTGCCTGGGTTTGTTTTGTTGTCTAATATGTTTTTGCCACTGTCTTGATTGTGATTTTTGATCATTTGATGCTATGGACTAGATCAGGGGTGTCCCAACAGAGCGTCAAATCCGGGCCATGGGATGATTTTGCTAAGTGTAAAAAACGGTGTCTATAGGTCATCATGCTATGGTTTTACCGTTCTGGCCCACTTCAGATCAAACATGGCCGTTTGTGGCCCCTTGAACTAAAATGAGTTTGACACCTCTGGACTAGATGTACGATTTTAGATGCACTTATTTGAAATTGTTTACCTGATCCTCTCTGACATCTTTTATAGATTGCACAATTTGTCTCTTGTTCCAGGTGGAGTCAGTGAGTAAGAAAGAGAAGGCCAAGCAGAGGCCACAGGCCTTGAACACAGTGGAGATGTTAAGAGTGGCCAGTTCTTCTTTAGGTACATTTACATCACATTATTTACATTATGTGACTCATTTCATATTTTTTTTTACAGTGTGTAGGGTTTGATGACATCTAGTGGCGAAGTAAGCATGTTGCAGCTGAATACCTCTCACCTCAAACTTCCCTTTCGAGCCGAGAACTTCTGGAAGTATTCATTAGTGATATTATTAAACCTCAAAAAGGTGTGACGTTAAACCGTTTTTGGTCACTGTAAAAATATGACGGTGCAACATGGAGGCCAATATAGAGAACACCTGTACCTGGTTTAAATGACAAAAGTTCATTCTAAGGAAATGAAAAGAAGATTTTATTATACCGGTGGTTATGCATTCATAAAAATAACTGTATAATGATTTTATTTTTAATTTTTGTCAATGGAAATGGAAGTAATTTCACCAAAATATTACACACTGGACCTTAATGTGTAGAATTCGTCACATACATTTTGGTCTTAGATTTTTGGAAAATAGTGATACAACAGAGCAGAGTTTTAAAGGAAACACACAGAGAGAAGATCTTAAAGATTTGTTTTTGTGTCTTAGGCATGGGTCCCCAGCACACCATGCAGATCGCTGAGCGGCTGTACACACAAGGCTACATCAGCTACCCACGAACTGAAACCACTCACTACCCGGAGAACTTTGACCTGAAAGGGACTCTGAAGCAGCAGTCCAACAATGTCATTTGGGCAGAGGAGGTGAGAGTCACTTTAAGACCAGATTGAATTGACCAGCAGCGTGTGCGCTAACAGAGTTAAACTTGTTTCTCAAAATATGTGGTCCCCTCTCAGGTGAAGGCTCTGCTTTCAAATGGACTGAACCGTCCCAGGAAAGGAGCTGATGCAGGAGACCATCCACCCATCACTCCGATGCGCGCTGCCTCAGAGGGGGAACTGGGTGAGTCATGCAACTCATTATATTTCATGATGGATAATAGTAATGTGGCTTGATGATGGGAGGTTCAACTGGATTAGCTGTACTAGAGCTCAGATCAGGGGAACCAGAACAAGGCCATCTAACAGTTGAATTATCTGCAAGAATCATTTGTCACAATCATCAAATATTTGAATAATCTGAATTGTCAGATGAGTCAAATAAAATCTTGTTATTTTTATCCTTTCTTATTCTGTTCTCTTACAAGATGAAGCTCTCTTGTGCCGTTATGCTACTGTGCAGTTTGTATTTTGATTTTGGAATGTGGTTTTTCATGCAAAGTGCAATTTTAATTTGTTATATTGTCTACATTGTTGCTATCTATTGTTTTTTTTTCATATTGCTAATTGAATAATCCATCTTAATTATCATTCTTTAACTGTGTCTTTCCTTGTACACTGTGATGATGATGCCGGAACCCTAATTTCCTAAGGGAACTGCCCAAGGGATTAATAAAGATCTGTCTATCAATCTTTCTAACATACAAATATTTCTTAATTGAAATACTTATTTAATCGTTCTTCCATGAGTAATTAGAACCATAAGTCGTCTCTCTGCACTGGGCAATAAAAAGATTAATTTCCCAGCGTCCCTCCCACCTTCAGTGACCTTTCAGATCAGCCACTGGGCACGAATTAGGTGTTCAAAGATTTAAAGAAAAATGAAAAAGACAGAGAGAAAGGAGACAGAGGACAGGGGAGGTGCCAGGCAGTAAGTTGGTTGGTCAGCAGCCATGTTTACTATATAATTCTTCAAACATTTTTGCCTCACCCTTCTCTGGGAGACGGATTTCCACTCATAACTTCTAACCCAGGGACTTTGCCTCTGCCGCTCCACAGGCAGTGATGGCTGGCGGCTCTACGAGTACATCACCCGGCATTTCATTGCCACTGTCAGTGAGGACTGCAAGTACCTACTGACCACCATCGACTTCAGCATTGGAACAGAGGCCTTTTCGTGCAGCGGCAAAACCCTGATTTCAGCAGGTACTGGCACATCACAAATGCAGCCTGCTATTTGAGTAACAAACAAGAGCTACAGTTCACACAGAATGTTGTTTGAATGTTCAGAGGTCATCACAAATGTATCTATTGAATTTGCATCAAGTTTTTTATTGTCCCATGCGAAACATTGAGATTTTCACATTTTATTTATACATAAAATACAATGCATAGTCTTTGTACCAAGAAGACAATGCAGTTTACCCTCAAACTTATTTCTGTTCAAGCTAAGGTTGGTAGTCATGGAAACTCTTAAGAAGAGAAGGCTACACTTTGAAAAATGCAATCGATACATCCCACTCCCCTGACATTAGACTAGTTTATACTGACTAAAGTCTTCCTCAAGTTTTAAAGGTGCAGTGTGTAAGATTTGGTAACGTCTAGAGGTGAAGTTGCATGTTGTATCCATCACCTCATTCACGCATCTGAGTATGAAGGAGAGCCAATGGACGACTTCAGTTTGTTAATAAAACTCAAAAAATGTTTAGTATGTCCACTCTGGGCTACTATAAAAACATGGCGGCCCCAGTAGAGTGGACCACTCCTCACGTAGATATACAGTAATGAGTTCCTTTGAGAGTAATAGGAACAAAAATACATTTAGGTCATCCTGAAAATGTCAGTATGTCGTTTTTTTTCCGACCAGTAGAAGTGATAAAAATAACTGAAATCTTACACACTGCACCTTTCACAGATAAACTAATAAATGAATGGCTTAAAAGCATATGATAAATAAATGTTTTATGACCCGGCAATGTATGCCAAAAATGTGCTTTAGAGCCCCATACACGACCTTTAATAATGTGTTTTGAAGTTGCAGGTTCATCCTCAGTTTACTCTCTACTCAACCCCAGGTTACACAGCAGTTATGCCTTGGCAGGCGATCCCTCTGGAAGAGACCTTGCCAGAATGTGAGCGTGGAGACGTGTTCACAGTGGACGAGATCAGGCTGGTGGAAAAGCAGACGAACCCACCCGACTACCTGACTGAGGCTGAACTCATCACCCTCATGGAGAAACATGGCATCGGTAAACCTCAGGAAATAGTTTTCTGGGTTGTTTTGATCAATGGCTTTTTTATTTTGTAAATTTTGGGAAACACTCTCCAACAAGCTCCACTGGTTTTATGATGCATGTGTGGAGCAGGTCCTACATTCAAAACATTCTACTGGCTATGTTTGAACTTCACGGTGGAAAAAACTGGGAGAGCCACTCTTGGACACATACCCTGATAAAAAATCTCATTGATATGGTGTTTCTCTTTTATTTTATAGATGTGAATTTAGTATTCAATAATGCTCTATTACCTTAAGAAAAGGATATGTATCAGAGCATGAATCCCCCAAGGAATAACATACCAGTTTTACAGAGTTCTCATTGTCACAGAATTCCAGGGAATTTGATTTAGATAAAAAAATATATATTTTAAGTGACACACATGTACGTCACTAGATTTCGTGGGGAATGTTTCAGTAGAGAAGTTCTCACCTGCACAAAGCGTATTGCATTCACTAAGTACTTTCTTTTTTTCCCATATTATCTCGTAACTACAAAGTCTGCATCTCATAATTACGAGATCCGGATCTCATCTCATTAGTTTAACTGCTCCTCCATGAAGAGGGCGACTCACAGGACGTCAGACTGGGCTTTCCTCCTCAGCAGTCAGATGGAGGAAAAACAGATGGCTGCGCAGTGTTGACGTACTAATAACAATGCCTTCTCATTTTGAATAAACATCAATCTGTCCCAAGTGTCATCTAAACCATTACCAAAACAAGTTTTCTGATCTCCCACAGGTACTGATGCTAGCATCCCCGTCCACATCAACAACATCTGTCAGAGGAACTACGTCACTATCGAGAATGGACGCAGGTTGAAGCCGACAAACTTGGGCATTGTCCTTGTGCATGGCTACTACAAGATAGGTCTGTTTCTTTTTAGTCGTCTACTTTCTCGTGTATCTGTAAGAGATTGGTAAATGTACGTTGATTGTGGAATTCACCAATGTTGTTATATGTCAACGTGTGTGTGTGTGTGTGTGTGTGTGCGTGCACACGTGTGTGTTTTACAGATGCAGAGCTGGTTTTGCCCACTATACGCAGTGCAGTGGAAAAGCAGCTGAATCTTATTTCTTTAGGGAAAGCCAACTTCCAACAGGTTCTGCAGCATACACTGGATATCTTCAAGAGGAAGTTTCACTTCTTTGTGGATTCCATCACTGGTAAGTTCACTGCAGACACGCTGGCATACGTAAATTCTTATACTCGCAGTGATGGGCTGCTCAGGATTCCATATGCTCCCGATGCTCCCGATGCCTAATGAAGACAGTCATTTTTCAATATGTTAAGTTGTCATCACATTTAGTCCCACAATTAAAACCGGCCCCTTGAGAGCAGCCATAACGCTGATGTGGCCCTCGGTGAAAATGAGTGTGACAGCAGTTTGACTGGCTCAGCTCATAATCACTGCAGAACATGATATAGGTCTCATGGTGTTATCTTTTATTACCTGGGTATCTCTGACACACATTATCTGTTTTGTTTTGTGGTTCGTAGGCATGGATGAGCTGATGGAGGTCTCCTTTTCCCCGATTGCTGACACTGGAAAGCCACTGTCCCGCTGTGGCAAGTGTCACCGCTTCATGAAATATATACAGGTCAGCAGAGCAGTCAAAATCAAATACTGTCCCACTGAATACTAATACAATTCTCCCAATGTTTGAGAATTATAGTTTGGAATATGCAATGATTTCAATCCCTTTGCATGAAAAATGTAATGTTATTTGAATGTACCCCAGCTACCAAGTAGGTGGCTGCTCCACATCCTCGTGGAAAGCTCAGGGAGGGGTCATTAAACAACATTTATTCCTCTGTCTGAGCCAAATGATTGTCTGGCCGTTGAGCTCTGGCCTTCAAAGTTCAAATGACATGCGTGATTAGCATTTTACCTGATGGACGATCCACTTTTGAATTCATGAATGAATCATGAGGCAGTGGTTCTCTCTTCGTCACTGCCATTACATGGGAATATCTGCGTCATAGGTTGAGTTTTCATGGCAACCACAAGGTAGGACATCCGTGAAGTCCTCAGAGAGATACTAGGTTAGACATGCAACTAGTGTGTTAATTGGTCCATGTGCACTGATTAAGTACGTCAGGGTCTGTCCTGAAGGTTTAATGTAAGACATTCAGCACATGTGACCACCGATTGTCACGTGGTGACATTGCATGCTCCCGTAACATTAAGTTCCATTATGCAGACTTCCACTCTTTAAAACCCTTTATGGCATTATATAAAAGTATAGAGTTAAATAGGTTTATGCTGAATAGAAAACACAGGTTTACTGTTGCCCTCTGTCAATGACTATTCAAATCACGCATACGAAAAAGTAGAAAGAAATATGAATCTGTTAAGTTTGAGCCATTATAGCAGTGGATATCGAGTGGTCTATTAAAAAAATGTATTTGAATTTCAAAATTTGCCATGAGAGCGACCCTATTAGAAAAATGTTGCCATTGGCACTAACGCAGGCAAAGTGATGGACAGATAAAGAGGTGGAATCTGCTCATTTGGACAAAAATGTCCATCGTGATGCATGAGGGTTAAAAGATGATAACAGCCTCCAGTTCTCACTCGACATGTATCCTAACATGCAGGCCAAGCCCAGCAGGCTCCACTGCTCCCACTGTGATGAGACCTACAGTCTTCCACCGAACGGAGCCATCAAGCTGTACAAAGAGCTCCGCTGTCCGTTGGACGACTTTGAGCTGCTGCTGTGGACGTCTGGGGCTCGGGGCAAGAGCTACCCCCTGTGCCCTTACTGCTATGGCAACCCACCTTTCAGAGACATGAAGAAAGGTAGGAGAAGCAATCTTTTTGCCGTGAACATGACTACTCCTGAATTCTATGTATCATTTTAAATGATGTTTTGGTCTTCATCAAAGTCAACTAGTTGTAAGAACCCATGAGTTTTGTGAATCAGTGTCTGACTCATGCACCTTCCTAATAGGTGTTAATATTCTGTTGGTTAGTCCTTTGCAGTCATTTTAAGATTGCCTTTATTAATCCCACTACGGGGAAATCCAATTTTTATTGATCTAGTATTCATTGACATGCTTTGTTTCATTTGTACATGCAGTTAGAGACACAAATACACACACAATCACAATACATGCTGTAAGGGAGAGATGTTAGAGTGAAGAGCCATGTACAGGTGCCGCAGGAGCATTTCGGCAGGAGGAGGGGCTGACATCTCTCCAGCTACCAGTCCAAACCACCACACTTGGTCCGTCCAGGACTCGAACCGACGACCTTCCGGTTACAAGCTTGTGTCCTTACTGACTGTGCTACTGCTGCTGCGTCACTTACCTTTTTTGTACTCCCTGTTTTCCAGGTATGGGCTGTAATGAATGTACCCATCCAACCTGTCAGCACTCGCTCAACTCTTTAGGCATTGGACAGTGTGTGGAGTGTGAAACTGGAGTTTTGGTATTGGATACTACCTCTGGACCAAAATGGAGGATGGCGTGTAACAAATGCAACGTGGTGGTCCACTTCTTTGAACATGCACACAGAGTGCAGGTAAGAATAGTCCTTCATTTGGCCGTGATCATTTTTTTTTGCCGTGGTTGTACATCACTTATAGATATAAACTGGCTTTTACAGGTCCGTAAAAGCAGACACAGGAAAGTGTAATAACATACATTTTGATATCTTCTGGTTTCACTCAAAGCTTTCATATCAGCCTCTAATTTCTCAGGTCAGTTCTCCCTCAGCCGGTGCCTATTAACGACATAATTACATGGGGGGGTTGGCTGTCGCTTTTGAATGCAAAGGTCACTGGTTCAAATCCCTCTTGGACTGTGCTGCAGTGACACTGGCCCTAACACTGATAACCCCACTGGCCCTATGTGTTGTACTGGTCGAAAGACCCTGTGACCCAGAAAGCTGGATATGCGGTTGAAGATGACATGACATAATTACATGACAATGTATGCAATTGTCGAGACATTTCACCAACAGCCATAAAAATCAATCAGAATATGTCTTGCACCAAATTCTGAAGTACTGCAGCGTCAGAGTTCCTCGTAGACATTGGCACAATGATGGTTCCACAGGAAGTTGACATTGCCCGTTTGCAGTTTGACTGAGTCACATTTGTTTATCGATGATTTCCTTATAGACCGTCCTTTGTCTAAGTCTCACTGGATCAGTTCGAAAAAAAATTGTTGATAAAGACATTTTAGGTGGATGTTTACATCTGTTATTCTCTTACATGTAGGACACAGACATGTTTTTGCTCCAGGCACTCCTAAAAGTGTCCACATTGTAGAACATTCAGTTAACTCAAGCTACTTCTAAAACTAGTTGGTAGATTGAACTCGATGTATCTGAAGTTGTCTTTTTTAATTCTTACAGTTCAGTTTCACTTCCTCTGGTGCTCTTCTGTCTCAACGCAGGTTGCTCAGGAGAGCTGTGATGCCTGTGACGCCTCTCTGGTCGCTGTTGACTTCAACAAGACTCGCACGCCACTTCCTGCCGGTGAGACCCAACACAGCGGGTGTGTTTTCTGCGACCCAGTCTTCCAGGATCTGGTGGAACTCAAACATGCAACCATGAGGTATCGGGGTGGTGGAGCGAGACGCGGAGGTGGAAGAGGACGTGGCCGGGGACGCCGCGGCAATCCCAAAAAACCTAAGGACAAAATGGCTGCCTTGGCAGCATATTTTGTATAGTGCCAATTTGTAGTGTGTCCGTTATTTGTTTGACAGTATACAAGCATAGATGTCAGGAAGGAGCCCTTTGTTTTCACTTGTTAAGATATGATGAAGTAAAACATACATTCACAAGATCCGTTTGTGTTTTGTTCTTTTTGTAGTGTATGATATGTTCTTCCAGTATAAATGATTGTGGGGTGTGTATTGGCTCAGGGTAAGTAGTCTACACACAACATGGTCAAAACTCATTGATACACATTGTGGGTGAAAGCTGCACCGTGTTGTCCCATCTAACAAATAAATGGCCGGGTGGATGTGTGTCGCTCATCCTGTCTGAGGTGTTCACACGGCTTCTCGGTTCTCCGAGTCTCAATCCAATCCAGCTATTGTGGGATGTGCTTGAAAGTCCCATCCACTGATGTGAGAGTAAGAGTACACTTGCCTGCTCTCACCTTCAGGCCTGCCACACAAAACATGCAAAGTAGAGATGAAGGTGTGGTAGCTAACCAGTCCAGATACTGGTACATGTCTCCCATGAATAAAAGTCAACCTGAGAA
>JAFBJT010111337.1:14184-33253 GCA_016785325.1 Chascanopsetta lugubris | reverse complement strand
ATATGCTTCACTTCCTCTTTCAAGAGGGTACAAAAGCACACCCCCCCCCACCACCCCCCCACCCCACCCCACCACCACCCCCCCCGTGAGCTAAATTATACAGTGAGTGACATTTCACTTGGCGCAGACAGGAGCAGTGTGCTGTGATATTGCATTGCTTCCACCTTGCTGGCTCCCTGACATTGTTGTGGAGTTTTAGGGGCAGGCAGAGAAGGTGGGGGGGTAGTGGAGGAGGGGTTCACGCTTCATGCTCTGCCGCCTCCTCCTGCCGCCGCCCCGATGTCATTATGCCGCCAACACATCCAATTACGCGGAGCCGCGCGACACTGAGCAAACAAAGCCGACATCGACGGGGAGGCTCGTCCCCGAGCCGAGAGCCGCTCAACAGCGGTGGAGGAGCGAGCCTCCGAAGGCGTCGAGGGCAAGAAGACGTTAGGTTTCACCCCCCGAGAGTTTACACGGGGGTATTATATTCTCCTGACGAGCGGAGGACATAAAACACGATAACTGGTGGGAAAAACAACACGAGGTCAATCTAGAGAGAAACACCTCAACGATCCCCAACTCTAAACTCAGGGTGAACTTTGCAGGATCAGGTGAATGTCGTCTCCTCCTCCTCCTCCTCCTCCTCCTCCTCCTCCTCCTCCTCCTCCTCCACAGCCCCGGGCACATCTGGTCTTTAAGGGCTCTGAGGGTTTGACCTTGTCTGGGAACCAGCCGCTTAGGTTCTCCAGCTCCGGGGCCGAGGGGAATAATCTTTTCTCAGGGGCCAGAGAGGAGCTTAAACCTGGAAGAGGAAGCCGGGGGCCTTAACATTAAAAGCCGGCGCTACCTCTCTCCTCTCCGCGCCTCTCCTCGTGTTTGTGCCGGGGGATTATTCCCTTTAGCCGAGCAGAGCAGGGGCATTAGAATAAGTTCAATTCTCAAGAATATTAAGTCTTCAGAGTCCTTTCGGGTCTGGAGGCAATGGTGGGATTTGTTCTTGACAGCTGCATGTACTGTATGGCATTCAGCGTGGCATTCAGCCCCATCTGCTGAGTTCAGAAATGGGAAAAAACAACAAAAACAAAACAAAAAACTCCAGCCGTTGAATAAATAATTGGATGGTTATCTTCACAGGAATAAGAGAAATGTTCTGGGATGCATTTCAAACAAATCGCGGGACACGTGTGCCCTCCAGAAACACGCTCTCTCCCGTGTTTGATGGTGTGCTTCACAGTGATATCAAAGCCATCGATGGATGTCAAAGTCTTTGATCCAGCTGCCACACACGCACGTATTGCGATTACACACCTGCACGCGAGGCAGGGGCCGACCCGGCAAATGATCCACGCACAACTGAGCGCCGCTGCTAAATGGCGTGGAAAATAGCTCTGCTTTAGTTCCGTCGCAGGAGCGGCAGCGCAGAGCGAGGGAGCAGAGCGAGGGGCATCGGAGGAGGCCGTGGTCCAGTCGCAACAGGTTTATTATCGATCCAAAGACGCGTGTTTTCCGTCCCTCTGCGCCCTCGTCCCAGCGTTACATTCGCTTCATCGGCCGACTGTCGGGCTGATGGGAGAGTTGTGTCGTGTTGTTGCGCGCCTGCGTGTAAAGGTCCCGTCAAGTTCTTCCGTCGTCGCCCGAATGCGAGATCCGCTGCAGCCGCCGACCACTGGACTGTCTTCGCATTCACAGGTGAAGATGCCTTTTTTTTTTTAAATGTTTTTTTAGATCCATGGCCTCACCCTGCCCGTCCGAGCGCGCAGGGGAGCCTATGGGAGCCCTGTGTTGCCATTCAAGCTCAAAAGATGTTTAGAAGGCCCACTCCCTATGGCTGCCCCCACAGGGAGGTAAATACCAAATATGTAAATATAAAATTAAGGGCTCATTTAAGGGGAATGTAAAAAGCAAGTCATACACTGAGGTGAGAATACATTCCTATGAGTATCTGTGTATAATTGTTTCGCAATTCGATACAAATACAGTGATAAAAACTAACCGAAGTCTTACACATTGCACCTTTAACATGTTGCCAGTAGTTCACCTGCCTTGTGATTTTTCTTTCCCAACAAAGTCTGACACCTCTGATAACGACTATGAAGAGGAAAACAACAACATGAAGCTCAGAGATGGAGATGACTCAGCGACATTGTTACCATGGTAACCTGACTCATGATCTTGTCTTTTCCCTTGAATCAGGAGGAGCTCCCTCACCTCGTTGTCTTCTTGATTCAATAAAACCCTTTTTGTGTATATATATATATATATATATACAGTCAAACATGCAAACAGCTGTCAGTGTCACTTGTTGGGTCACTTGAACCTGGAGAGGCTGCTAAATTTAAAGGTACAGTGTGTAAGATGGTGCCGCTCCCCCCCCCATGTGATGTAAATATACATTAATGGGCTCATTTTAGGATAATGGGGAAAAAAATACATCTAGTTTATTATAAATTCATAAAAATGTCAAAATGTAATTGTTACGTAATAGTTTGTCTACCGACAGAAGAGACAGAAATCTTACACACTGCACCTTTAACATGTTCCCTTTGCTGAAAACTGGTACTGGATTAGAAGCAGAGGGGTGACGGGAGCGGCAGGGTCCGACTCGGAGGACCACAACAACACAAAAGGAATGGAAGGTGGGTGGATGGGGGAAGAAGTAGCGTGACAGACAGAGCAGGGTGGTGGTGGTGGTGGTGGAGCTTGTAGAGGGGGTGGTGGAGCTTGTGGAGCTTGTGGAGGGGCTGGAGGGGCTGTCTGCTCCGACTGTAACGGAAAAGAGGGCGACCGAGACATCGGAGGAGCGTCAGAAAAAGGAATGGTGAAAAGAGAGGGGCTGGGGGGGCTGGGGGGGCTGGAGGGGCTGGCGATGTCTGATGTGCAGCGACTCCCGGCCGCAGGAAGAGCTCGGTGTGTTTTCCCATCATTTCATATCCTCCTTAAGTGTAACGTGTGTAACGTGGCGCGCTGGTGGAACATGAAACCATGGGAAAGCGCGTCCGGCCGACGGCTCGCTCCCGGCTCCCGCTCAGGGTCAGGCTCTCCAGAAATTGGCCGCCTGATTCTGCGGACCAATTACGGAGAGGTCTCCGTTTTCACGCGTACGGAAAACACAGCGGCGCTACCTGAACCCGGCCCCAACGAGGAAATGGCTGGTACCTGAGGCGGCGGCCTAATAAGAGCCGGGTTCGGCCCTGAAACATATATTAGCATCGCTGATGTGACATGAGCGCGGAATTTATGCAACCGCATGGCTGATGTCAGGCTGAATTCTGACACCTGCAGTCTAATGTACATGTTCGCCTGACAAAAAGCCTTTATATAACAACATGTTCCCGCATAATTAACCCAGCTGCAGTGACACGCACACACACACACACACACACACACACACACACACACACACACACACTTAGACACACACATTATGCTAAAATGCCCTCGCAGCCGCACGTCACATACTCACCGAGACAATTGTGGCCGTCATGTGCCAAGCGAAAGCCATCATAGCATGTGCACCTGTAATTTCCCGGGATGTTGATGCACTCGTGGACACAGCCGCCGTTGTAGTCGGTCGCGCACTCGTCCACATCTGCGGAGAGAAGACAGGCGTTGGTGAGAGGAAGCAAAGTCCAAACTATTTAAGAGTCGGGCTGGAGAGAACGATGGGCAATTTTGGGGCAATGCGCCTATTTGCCTTGTTGCCTAGCGACAGATGAGAGGGTTGATGCCTGAAATGAACACATCAGCGCACGAACCCTAGATTTTATTTTCCCAACCACCTCTTCTTCTGTTTGGCTCGTGGCGCCACACTTCACTGCCACAGGGGTCGCTGTAAACAACCACTTTGGACGAATCCCTCACGCTCCCTTTGGTTGGAAGTGTGAAGTATTATGATGTGAAACGCAAAGCCGTTTCCTTCTGAGCTCCTTTCATCTCTACCTGCACATCGAACGTAAACAAGGGACAGCAGCTGTGGAAACACGCTCGCCTGTTCCTGACGTAACACACACACACACACACACACACACATGTATTTGCCAGAGCTTCACAATCAGCGTTTTGATTTGAATGCCTTTGTGACGATTGCCAACTTTTTAACGCCATATTTAACTGTCAAAAAATGTGAGTGGTTTCATGCCAAGGCATAACTTTTTGAATGTTACTGTTGGCAGCATCTGAAACGGACCGATATTATTTATATAAAACACATTTCAGGATGATTGGAAATAAAAGGAAAATGTATTCGTCGGGGAGCTTAAAAGCACTTTATGTTGCGTTTGTCATCAGAAAGGAATTCCTGTCGAATCGGCGGCGACGCTATTGATGTTGCTGACATTAGAGACTGACTGGCAGCCAATACTTAATAAAAGGCCTCGGACGGACGAATCGATGAAACCCTAAAGTTCATCAGCTCCCGCTCGCTGAAACTGAGGAAATGTGACGTGAAGAGCGAGGAAGCCGAGAGCAGCGAGATAAAGCCGGCGTCGCAGATCGCTGTGACAGCCCGAGTGGAGTTGTCTGGTTGAGTTACGGTGACGGTCCGGGGGACCCCCACCGGAGAGACCCAGACGAGGTGGACGGAGAACACGGCGCACGTCCACTCACCGCTCGCCGGCCCATTTGGGGCCGACGAGCCTCCTCCCTGAGCCCGTCTCGCTCGGGGGGCTCGATCGGACCCGACAGCAGGAGGACGGCACGGCACCAGAGAGACGCTCGGCAGCCCCCTGCCTTCACACTGCGTCCCACTCGTCTCTGTCCCGCTCCCATCTCCATCGACGCTGAAAATCGAGTCGAGTCTCCTGCTGCAGCTACGAGAGTTTTTTTTTAATCGTCGTCTCGAGCTGCACATTGAATTGATAATCTATCAAAATATGAAACCGTAGCAAAAACATATCCCTGATTTACGCTATCGATATATGTGGCATATAATAAGTGTATATACTCCCCGATGGACACACGCTGATAAACCGACCAATCAATACGTTTTTGTATCGTCTTCTTAAAGTCGCCGGCCCAGACCACTTTAGGTAAACGTCCAATTTCGGTCCGAGAGGCTCGCGATAAAATCTTATCACCGGCTGCTTCGGTGCCTTTGTTTCTCTCTCACTTTATCAGCGACGCTTTCGAAATTCCCAACGAGCGCATCGGCCTGGAGGAGCCATCGACTAACCTTCGGTTCAATGGAAACCCGACCGTGCATATATTTTACACAAGACTCAATAAAGCAAACTTTTTATAACCTACAGGCAGCAGGCCATGCAAAACACTCGGTCAAGTAAATGAAAGAATAATAATAGTGAGGGGTGGGGAGGTGGGGGTGGGGGGGTGGGGGTGGTGGGGGTGGTGGTGGTGGGAGAAATGACATTGAGAAATATGGTTTTGTAATAATACTAATAAAAATTGCGGGATATAATGATCCGGAGGCTTTTGGCCTCATTGAAAGAGGCAAGACAAACAGACGTGTGTGTGAGGGTCTGCGCGGCCGCGGCCCCCGGCTGTGGAAAGATCCCCGACTGCTTGGCAGCGCCTGCGACTGCCGCTTCACTCGCTATCTTCATTCGCTCCTCGAACATGTGCAGGAAATTTACTGCTTCATTTCATCTTGTCACAAAGAAGCACACTCTGCACCTGGCTCCCCCCCCCACCACCACCACCACCACCACCGCCCCCCCTACCCCGTTCTCCATCCGCCGCTTGCTCCTCCGTCCCGCCTCCCTCTTTAGGAGAGTCGTAAAGCTAATCGGTTGCGCTGAGCGAGACGCGGGCTCTTATCGGGCTCTGTCGCCGGGCCCGAAAGGCGTCGCAGAGACACGGAAAACCGACACGAGAAACGGGCTTCGACACCGGCGGCGATGTGGAAATCCTGAGCCGGGCCTCTCAGAGACGGAGGGGAGCAGGGGCTTGTGCTTCAGAGACCACGGCTGAAAATGAGCAGTCACACCTTTACCTTCACAGTGTTTGCCGTCCCCTTTATAGCCCGACTTGCAGATACATTTGTATGACTTCAGGGTGTTCTGGCAGATGGCGTCGATGCTGCAGTTGTCAAGTGCCTCGGCGCACTCATCCACATCTAGAGGGAGAGAGAGAGAGAGGGGAGGGGGGGGAGAGAGGAGGGGAGTTGTTTAGTGAAGCTGGAGCCGTCTTCGTGCTGCTGTCAAATTTAAACCGTTTTCCAAGAGTCGAACACCGGGTTTGTATTTTTGCCGACCTAAGCATAAACACGGTACATAAAAATACAGTTGTTGAAGGTACGGTAGTTGCTGGAATTTCCTCCGCAAAACAAACTATGCAGACAAAAGAAGTTCCTGTAACACAGGGGTGTCAAACGTACGGCCCGCAAACCAAAACGGGCACATCGGAGGGTCGAATCCCGCCCCTGAGACCACTTTGCAAAGTGTCAAAAGACTTTAACTGCAACTTTTCAATAAAAGTATAAGTAGTAGCAAGCAAACTGTTGATGCTGGGGGTTGTTCATACTGTTTTGTAAAAAGAAGGTTGATTGAATGTGAACATTTCCTGGGTTTTGTGAACTAAAAGAGGGGAAAATAAGTCGTTTGTACTTTATCATGCTACGATTGTATTGGTCGGACCGACTTGAGATCAGATTGGGGCGCGTGTGAATCCTGAAGTAAGAGGAAGCCGACGCGTCTAGTTTTACTACTTTAAATTTGTGACGTTTGGAGATAAAAACTAACGAAACAAAATGTGTCAAAAAGCAGAAATAAACTCGATAAGAAAAAAATACACACAAATATATCATCCATTTACCTCTGTTGCATATCACCAACTTTACCCTCATCTCCTTTTGCTCTTTTTAATGAGAAAACTCCAAAAGTGATTATCAAAAACAAAGTCCATGAAATTGGATTTTGACTGAGCCTCCGTTGGACAAAAATTCAAACAAGATTAAAAAATGAGCCCAAATTGACTCTAAAACGAAGTGGAACTGAGGCTGAGGAGGAACCGTCATTCATTCGCAGTATCTATTCAAAACACATTAGACAAATTGAAATTCCGACGGTGCCGCCGGAGCAAGAATTCAAGAGAGGGCAAAGTGTCTGGGTTTGAATTTCACCGTGATCCGTGAAAAATCTGTTGAGACGTTTCAATAAAACAGAAAATGTTTGTCTTAGCGCGGCGCTACATGAAAAGTCCGAGGATCACGAAAGGCAATATGACTCATCCCGTGGACACGGAGAACGTCTGTGCGGAATTTCATGGTGAAGTCGCTCACGAAATAGTTGTTGAGATTTTTCGGTCGGAGGCAAAGTGGGGGACGATCTGTCGTCTCTCTAGTTTGGGAGATTTTCAACTCATTAAAAAAAAAAAAAAAAAAATACACGAGCGGAAACAACACACCTGCAGAATGTGAGGAAAATGCAAAACGCATGGAGCTGTAAAGTTGTCCAACTCACTGAGCGACACAGTTTGTCGCTCGCCAACCCCATAGTTTCATATGTAACTTTAGAAAGTGCAGCGTGTGCGATTTGGCGGCAACAAGTTGCCTGTTGCATCCGTCAGCTCACCCCCACCCTCCTGCGCACGAAGGAGCCCAGAGCCTCGTTGTCACACAGCTACACTGTATTTTCTATTCTGCAGGAGTTGCTGATTCTCAGGAGGATCAGGATGAACATTGCCCCCCCTCGTCCATTACTGTGCAGAGAAGCCATGTTGTTTACAGAAATAAAAAAAATAAAAAATACATTTTTTTTTGAAGAAAAATACTTTTCCACCAAATGTTCTGAAGTCAAACATGTGGGGCAACAGCCGGAACTTCAAAGGCAGAATTTCAAATCCCGAGAATAACCAGAGCGATTTACACTGAACTCGCCCTGAATGTCTGATGTGGACTTGGATAAAACGGCTCAGTGTGAACGTTGTGTAACCGCTGGATTCATGTTGCAGTATTGAAGGGAATCTCAAAAACAGTCAGGATGGAAATGGCTGGAACATGAAGTATGATGAGTTTCACCTCATGGAGCCCCTAATCCCACCAAATCCCAGTTAACTAGCCCAGGTGTTTGGGATTACCCCCCTGCACACAGGGGAAGGGCAGCTTAACAAGGTTTACACAGCTCCCAGTATCCACTCTTATCAAAAACCCTCCGCAGGAGTCGGCTGATCCTACTGGGAAATGACCTCCGATCCGAGACCCTGAGCTTAGAACACTGACTAGATCTGTCTGATCCTGAAGGACGCGCATGACGTCCGCTGCTGCTGCTGCTGCTGCTGCTGCTGCTGCTAACGCGGTGGAAAATTTTAATCTAATATGGCCATGGCAACATCTTTGGTGGAGACGTCGGAATTGTAGGTTAATGATACTGAAACTGCAAGGTCAGACTCGAGTCCAGCGATACTCATCCTGCTACGATGAGAGTTTAACGTTTCACTAAAAGGTTTGCAGATGTTTCAGTGATACTCGATGACTGTGTGAACGCTGTGGGAATCAAGGCTGGTTCATAAGGTGCGTTCAGCGCTGAGAGCCTGAGGCGCTCAAACTGAAATCCTTTCACTTTGCATGGATTTGACACAAATAACAACAATAACAGATCCTGCGTTTCCCGCCTTCTGCGAAAATGACTTCCCATCGGCAGTTCATGGGGGTTAAAGGTCATGTGTCACAGCTGAACGGTAAGGGGAGGAGCCATTGATCACTCAAAGCCAACAGGTCATAAAAGTGGCCACTGGTTAGACTCAGGTAGCACTTGAAACGCCAATTACCCAGAAAGGGTTGCTGGAGGGGGTCGTGAAATTCAAAGAGACCATTGAACGGAGGACGAACAGAAGAGAACTGGGCAGCGTTCACTTGTGTAACTCATGTAAATACAAATCATTAGAATGATCGCGTTCAGTGTAAATATTCCATCAGGACTCTGCGAGAGTTCATATCCTTTGCCAGGGGCCAAACACTCAGGGCTGCAAAATGTACCCATCGCATATACATGCTAATATAACTGTTGGTTTTCCACAAAGCTACATGAATTATTTCCCGTAGAAATCTTTTCGCATCACACGACCGATGCAACAGGCGAAGCATTTGAATTCAACGCCCGAGGTTCGTTTCAGACGATTTGTAAAACTTAACCACTGTAAAAATCCCCTGTCAGACTTGTGAGCATCCAAATCATTTGAAATAAATACTTGGGATCTTGGCATGTTGAGAAATAACACATCAAAGCCAAGACGGCGCTTTCTCCTTGATCTCCGAGGTTCGACTGGGAACAGACTCTGGCAAGAATCCGGGATCCTTTGTCATCTGAGCCGGATAAATCATTTGTTTTCACAGCTCCATTTTTTTGTGTCACTTGTCTTTAGTAAATCGCGCCCATTGATAGGCAACCTTTCTGAGGAGAGGATCTCTCGCCCTGTTCAAACACGCTGGAGAAAGTCAACAATTTCCACAGGGATGCGCTTAATTTTTCATACGGCGGCGGCAGCGGGGCGAGAGCCGCGCGGGGCTCGTTCCCACGAAGCCCTTTAACGATGCAGGAGCCCTCTGAGCCTTCGCCTGATTTATACCGGGCCAGGACCACGTGGACGCACCGGAGGAGCCGCGGTCCGTCTCCGGCAACGAGAGCAAAGCGGAGAGGCCAGGTGAGGGAGTGTTTTTCAATGGAGGACAAATTCATCAGGGCAAAATATCCGTCCTATTGTCGGCTCTCTTTGTGCCAAGTCTCTGCGGCTATTAATATTCATTATGACAGAAAGTCAAAGAATCCCCCCTTTTCATCTTGTTATTTATGTTTCCATCTGGAGCATCGCTTCACTTCATCATCCCCGTCTGCAAGGTTGTCAACTCGGAGTTGTGCATGCACTCGCTCACACACACGAACACGCGCACACACACGCGCACACACACACACACACACACGCGCACACACACACACGCACACACACGCCTCAAGCCACAGAACTACAGCAATGATCCAAAGATAAGCGGTGCAACACTTCAACTGTAAGTTTTGATAAATAGGATTGATCCTACACACGCACACACACACACACACACACACACACACACACGCGCGCGCACGCACACCTACGTTTTCAACACATCTCCGTTTTCCTCAATTCAAAACCTACGTACATGCAAGAGACTTTGATGTCTGATTGCAGCTGCAGGCGACGGTGAGCCCAAAACATCTTTCATGTTATGTAAGTGGCATGTTGTGATAACGGCGCCGTATCACTAAAGGTTTTTAATGATGGCGAGGAGCCGCATGCCGCTCACCTCAGCTTCTCAAAACAAACAGAACGGCCTCTGTGCTCCGTGCAAACCGCTGGAACCTGTAACATTATGTAAGAAATTTCCCTCCCAATCAGCCACAGCTGGTAAAACTGCACCACAACTGCACCTTTGTGCAAAGGTTCCTTTGACACGGTTGTAGCACAAGTTGACACTTCGTTGGGCCGACTCGCCGGGTGCAAGGCCGCTGATGCACACCGGCCACTGTGCAATGATTCTTATTATTTCATTCTCCTCCCGTTCCACTTCCCTCCGGTTCGTGATTTTCAGATTCCCTTCTGTTACAGGTCACGCCAACCTCCGAATCAAAAATGTTGAAAATGTACGATTCTTCCCATCTTTCCTATTTTCCTGTACCAATGCTGCTAGGCACAAGAAAAAGAGCTCGATATGAGTCAAAGGAAATCTGTCGAAGCAACAGAATCCAGAAGTGCAAACACAAAATCTGAGCAAATTGGAAAAGCAAGCAGGAAATAGCCTGCAGAGTGAGCGCAGGGGAATGTACCCGGCACACCATGATCCCATCCATGGTACCAAAAAGTGCCCACGAGTGGATGCAAAGTATACATTTACCCATAGTTCAGCACTTTGGAATGATTACGATGTTCAGCCATCCACTTAATCTCCTCTTAATGCAGGACCTCCACATGCTGATCAGACCTGGATAACCTCTTGGGGCCCAGTCGAGATCTTTCCTCCTGATCCAGAACCTCTAGCTAAAGTATTCTGGGGTCCACGTAGTCTTTTATAATCGGAACCATTTTCTCATACGAGAGCTGATCATTCTTTCCCTCCGTGATCTCAAACCTTGTGAGAGGAACGTCTACAATTGTCAGAGGAAGCCTGAAGAATTCCAGAGGCCACTCCTTATCGACGAAGAGTCAGATTTAAGATCTGGAGATCTAAAACCTGAGAGTGGACGGCAGAACGGCTCCAAAAAGGAGATAAAGCGTCTCATTTGCCGACGAGCGGTTGGCCTCAGAAAAGGGGATGAACCCTCTTCCATCTTAGAGGTTCAGACATTGGTCAAACTCTTTCATCAACAAGTATTAGCATCTGTCTGCTCTCTGTTCTGCAGACGGCCGTCGGAGTAAAACTCTACTCGGCGGCTCAGTTGCGCTCAGATCTGAGATGCCTTCATGACTGTTGAACAAGTAACCAAGCATGGCCTGTACCTTTAAAGTGAGATACCGTGCCTGCCATTGGTGCGCAAGTAGAGCTTCGTCTGAATGTTCCTTGCGGCACCTCTTTAGATTGAAACTTTAAATAATGCCCAGGAAAAGGGAATAACGATGATATATCTACACTCGCTGTGCCTCTGGCGTGAACCCTTCAAAAAAAAAACTCGAAAAAGAGGAAAAAACAAGTCCAACTGAAGAAATTCTGGCCCACAGTTTACCATCATCCATGTTTGCCAAAGCATTGTTTAAAAACTCTGGCCATAAAAGTTCCTGGGAGCGTTCCGACAGACATGTGAACAACAAAAGTTTAACACGCTTGTCTTATTGGAAAGCCACACCGCCCGTGCCATGGAAATAAACATGTCAGAATAAATACAACCTCCGGGGGAGTCCGGAGGACACTGCTGTGAGAAGCCTGAGAAAAATGCCCTGCGTTCTCTGTAATGCCGCTCTGGTAATTGACTCCTGCCTCTGATGAATAGATTGTGTTTTTCACTGAGTTTGTTTCATTCTTTCGAGCTGAGGAATCACAGTTGTTGGGAACAAGTTAAGGCAGCGGAGAGTGAAGCCGGTGCTCCGAGACGAGGATGAATAAACAAAGTCTAAACAACAAAAACCCGGAGAAGAAAGAGATGTTGGGCAATGCTCAGATGTTTAAACAGTTTCCCCATGGGGGATGTGTCATTTCAAATATTGCTGCTGCTGCTGCTGCTGCTGCTGCTGCTGCTCTGCTGCTGATGCTGCTGCTGCTGCTCTCCCAGTTTGGTTCATGCACTTGAGCATACGAAAGCCGCAAGTCTGAGTTCAAAGCCACTGACATTCTTGGAATATTGAATTCAATGGTTTTGTTGGATGAAACGAAAAATAGGACGCATGTTTTCTCTCCCCTGAACCCGATTTACTTCACGCTCCATTTGTACGCTCAATAAAACTCGAAATTTGCAGCATGTCAAGCGTTTAAAACCCTCGGTGAAGTAAGTAGTGCATAGTCCCGAGTCACCAGAGCATACTTTTCATTTGTGATGAGCGGAGGACGCAGGGACGCCGGCTCGGAGGGGCCCGTAAATGGGATTTATGAGAATTGTATTTAAAGTTGCTGCATAAAACATTCTTTTATCCTCAGAGGTGACGATGGGGAAAGTTATGCGTAAAAGTTCATTCTTTACCGCAGGAATCTCAATATGCAAGTTTGGGGGGGGGCTGCTGAGGCTGCTGGCTGTGGAGGTGAGACCCTGTCAGAGGTGCTCTCCTCCCTGATTAATGGGGAGGCTCTGGGATAAGCAGTGTATTTAACTGGGCCGGTGTGAGAGGGGGAGCAGGCAGGAGTCGGACTCGCAGGGGAAGGCGCGAGTGTGTGGGAGAATTGTCGGGCTTGAAGGTGTGCAGTTCAAACATAGGGTAATGTTGACTTTGAGTGTTGAGACCCTCACTGTTTGCTTTGCCACCCCCCCACCCCCCCCTCCCCTCCCCCCTCCACCCCAACCCATCACCTTTCCTTTAGATACCGAAATAGACCGAGTGGAGCTGGGACACCCAGAGGTGTAGCTTTACTCGTGCCACTCCAAAATAATGGTCAGGAATACGGGTCGGGTGATGCATTCAGTCAGCGAGAGCCATAAAACTCCGCCCCCCCCCCCCGACGTGTGCAGCATTCAAGGGTTTTAAACACAAAACATTCTGTCATGACAAAGAGGTTCAGGGGACGCGATCCCTCACTTTCATGAGCAGCAGAGGAGGAAGGGTGTTGGGTTCACGTCCATAAAAAAGGTGTTCTTGGGATCACAGTGTTTGTCGTACTCGGTATAATTACACAGGGACAAGTATTGTAATTATCCATCTTAGAACCGCACTTACACTATACTTGGGGCTGCGGAGGTGCAGGATGGGGGTTAAGGTCAGGGTAATTACCATAGGTGCAGAGTACTGAGGTCTACATGGCTTCACTGAGTGGAATCAAATCCTCTTTCATCTCATAATTCTAAATGATCCATGTGATGTTCGAGTCAAACTACTTTATTTGTTGTGCAGCAGGTCAGTAAACATGGCTCACCCCAGCGGGAGGAAAGCTAATCCTATCCAATAAACCATTTTTCTAGAGAGTCCACAAGTATCACCACTAGGTGAGTTTGCCAGGAGAGATGGGCAACCCAACACTGTGGCAATGTTTCCAGCCAATCAGCAGTTAGCGAGTATGTGCTCATGCACAGGACCCATGGGCGAAGGAGCAGTTGGAGCCAGATGGAGTTCTCCGAACCAGAAATAGAGATTTCACTGGGAATAGTCATAAATATTACATGCTAACGCTAATCCTCTTTTTCAGAGCAACTCAGAATAACATGTGCAGAGGCTGTTGTGTCACTAAGAAGATGGTTTGAACTTTTACTCAGGCCTCGTTCTCAGAAAGAGAACTGAGCCTGTCAGCTTGGCCTCAGGTCTGGTTGGTTGCGAGGTCATCAAGAGCTCCCTTGTGGCTTAATGAAGGTCCCAGTTTATGCTTTTGTGGGTTGCACAATGAACCACAATTCCCTGTGACATCACAGTCTCAGAGTCTACCAGTTATTGGCTTTGCTATTAATGAGGATTGATATTTTCAGATGTTTTTGATCATTATTTTATTAAGGATAAAGGAGTGCTTGATGGACTCTGTGACTAACCCTTAAACCACAAGACTCAACATCACACGAGTAACAACCAAAGCTGAAGCCTGATTATAATTATCGGTGGAATTAATTTGGCTACGATTCTAACTCATAATCTGTATTTACATTGGCACTGGGAAAAAAGTTGAACTGCGATTGTAAACATTACAATGATATATTCATTTTTGCAAAAAATTCACAAATATTCCTGGTTCCACAGACGAATGGGAAAACAGTCTGCGCAGTGAGGCGACAATAAACTAAACCGTTACGACTGAAGGAGAAATTATGTTTATACCAGAAAATGGAATAAATATATACTGCACAGGCATAAGGCGTAGGACTGTGTTTCCACTGGGAGACTGTATATATAAAACATGTCGGATTAAAATTAGCATAGTGCGCGTGTATACATCCAGTGCTGTGTGTAGTGCACAGTGATATAATGTGATGTGAGACCTGCCTTTGGTCTGGGGACCCTGAGAGGAAGTGAGGACCAGGTTTGCGGACGGAACAGGAAGTTCGGCCGCTTGTCGCAAAACATTATCACAACAGCTTGTGAAACCTGGTGGATTTTCCTGGGCTTGTGCAGGACGCGAGACTCACTAACTTCGCACTTTGGGAAAAAAAGAAAGTGGTTTTGATGAAATGCAGACGTCAACATGAACACAAAATTTAGCATCCCCCGCTCGCCCCCGCCCCTCCCACCCTGCGCCCCCTCGGGCTCATGAAGGGACGCAGTGTTGGCTGTCCGGCAGCGCTCGAGAAGTTGTGAATAAAAATATCAACTGCTTCCATTTGGGATATTTACACTCATCCTTCACACACTCTAAATGTTTAGGAATCATGACCACCGACTGATCCTGCGCTGTGATCACAACTTCAAAACGCCGGGTCCCTCCCTGCCTCCGTCCACCGACCACGAAGCCTCAGATTCCACCGAGGGCCTGGGCAGAATGAAGGGAGCTGAGCTGCCGGAGGCCGACGCGATGTTAACGTGGAGCCGGACAGCAACTGTGTCAATTCCATGCCTTGTTCATACCAACAGCATGTTTTCCTATTCATGACTTATGTCTTGTGTGTCACCACACGAGGTGCAGTTTACTTTACTGCTTTGCCTGACGAAGCCAGATGCAGTTTCCCAAAATGCAGAGCGGTGACCCACGACCACGTCACAGTGACGTCGTCATATTTCATCGTCACCTTACGCCAAAGTTTCCACGCTGAAGATTGAACCTCGATATTTATCATACGGTTGATTTGATAAGACATGATGATGATGGAAGCCATTGGATACCATGGTTTGTACTTTCCAAAATCATAACGTGCTCATCTGAAGGATTCCACCACTGTCTTCTGGATTCTGTGCCCGGCGATCATACATAATGCATGTGTACTTTGGGATGTCCTTATTCCAACAGCTTGACAATAGCCCAAGCCAACACATACAGGCTCTTTGTATGTACTTCCTCAATCTGTTCCAGCCTTCATGAGCCTTTAATGGCCCGTGTGTGGCTCTGCGACAGTGGCGCGCCGGAGGGTGAACTCACCTCGCGTCATTTATAAAACATCTCTGGGAGGAAGCTCGGCCTCCGGCTCCGTGAATAAATAAAGTCCATTCTCTGTGATTTTGATCACAGGCCCGAGCATCTGGTGCCGTTCCTCGACTTTAGCGCGTGTGGCCTTAATAGAGTCTGACTCACAGACCTCCGGACCACCTCCAGAAGGAAAACACTTATTACAGTAATTAAGTGAATCATAGAGTGATGCTAAGAGAGAGCAGAGAGGGGCCGACACCACACACGTTCGGGTGTCAGAGGTCGAGCTCGCGCAACACCGGATAATCAACTCGTGGAAGCGTTTCCTTATTGGAGTCGAGGAGACCAGAGACTCGTCCGAGCCCCTCTGGAGCCCTTTCACTCCGGTGGCATGTGTCCTTCACCGTTAATGATTTCTGGGCCATATTTGAAATGCAGGCGGGGAGGGTGGCACTTAGTCCAGCTGTGTACCTTATATTTACACAGCCAGAGCTAACTGACATGACACTCTCTCCCCTCTGCACACAGCAATTACATTCATTGGCGGTTGCTTTAGCCAGATACAGTACCAACTATAAAGATGGCAAGCTAGCAATTACGGCACAAGTGTGATATTTTTAGATGTTTCCTGTCAAACGGAGGCATAAAGTGAATGGTTCTCTGTGTAAGCCATGAAGTCGGCATTAACTACTAAAAGCTGCAGTGAATGCGAAGCTCAGCAGGCTGGAACTGACTGGATGTATGAGGCGTTTGAATGCTGAGAGACAGCACAATCACTCCAGGCAAATAGTCCACTTTAACTTACGTATCATGCCTTTAATGGCCTCTCAATCACCGTTTGTGCTGAATTTCAACCAATGTGCAGGAGAAGTCTGAAAAGTTTGAACGTCCAGAGAGGGAAGCAAACGTGTAAGGGGTTAAATACAGGAGATTGAAAGATAGAGAAAATGATCAAGTTTAAAAAATAATTTTGAATTGCAAAAAATATCATTATTTACGTATTTTGCCATCAGATTTGTTGTTGTTACAATAGGGGATTGACTAATGTGGTTTTCTTCAGGGATGATATTGATACCAGTCATTGGTGGATAATGGTGTCTGCCAGATCAATTTAGTGTTATATATTTAAAAATGATTTAAGATACTGATATACTATATTTTATACAATTATGATTTCAGTTATTGGGATTTTAAGTTCAAAGTAGACTCCGAAGTAGAACTGATAATATGTTGAGTGATCAATTAGTTGATCATCAAACTTAATTGGGATAAGTGATCCGAGTCAGTTCTGACAATCACCTTATTGATTTCAGTCACTTGGGTCGGAACAAACTAAAAATATTATTATTACTTCCTTGTTTTCTTGGTTTCCTGTGACGGTTGGGTTTTGGACGACATGAGCGACGGGCATCAATGTGCATGTTTTGCTACTTGCTGACATTTGATAATAAACATAATGACGCAATCAACAATGAAACAAATGATTAGTTTGAGCCCATAAACGGCTGGAAGACGGATAGTTTCGATTCAAACAAAAGCACAAACAAAGCCTGCCGTTGGTCAGATGAATGAGCTCCAACGGGCTCCGATAAATATATATGTGGAGTTCAGCAGAGGTGATTAAACGCTGCATAGTGTCGTGTGGTTTTTCCCAGGCCTCTGTCCATTGAGGGAGTCTCAGATTCATCAGTGAAGTCATCCCTCTTTCTTACCCAGAATGCATTGGCCAGGGCCCACCACATAAATAACTCCTCTTTTTTTTCTTGATGTATTGGGTTGGATTTTTCCATGACTAAGCAGAATAAGAGCATTTCCTTTCACTTCCAGCAGCCTCTAAAGCTGGCGCTCACCATCAGGAATGTAAACACACGCAGTCTGTAAACAAGGCTCTCTCTGACCCCCAACCCCCCTCCGACAACTGACCACCACAGACCAGCCTAATGATGTCCCTCGCCGACCCCCCCCCCCCCCCCCCCCCCCCCCCCACACACACACACATTTTCCCCCCCCCCCACACACACACACACACACACACACACACACCCCCTCCTCCTTCAAAGTTCCAAATAGAGATGCAGACCCATTATTCAGCCAAGAGGTCACAGGCGGGAGTGGGAGAGGGGGCACCACAGGAGGAACAACGCTGTGGACTCCGTCAGGGGGCCCAATGTATGAATGTACGGACACCGGAGTGACAGTCGCACTGATTCCTTCTCCAGACTCACACTGTCCCCAATCAATGAGTAATGGAAAAGAAAAACAAACGTGGGCTCGGTGGAGAGGGAGGAGGAGGAGGAGGAGGAGGAGGAGGAAGAGGAGGAGGGGAATGAATGATCTCAGACTCACGGCAGCTGGCCGAGGGACGGCGCTGAGGCTCCTCACTGAGCCGCCGCGCCCTGGCTGAGGGGGGGCTCGGGACCGTGGGGTCAGAGCGCCGTCGACGCCGACTCCGTCCGCCCCGGAAAGCGATGGGGATGTTGTCGGCGCAGCGCAGCATCTGCGCGGAGAACAAAGGCCGGCCACGGGCCGAGAGGGACGGAGAGGGGGGAAGAGATCTCTTTCTGATGTTCGCCACAATGCCACAGTCGAGGGAGAAGCATCACAGGCCTCATTTGGAACATATTGTTCAGATTAAAGCCTCAATAAATAAACAGGCTCGGCACAAGCTCTGCAACTCCGTCCTCCTCTTGGAGTGCGGGGGTTCGGAGGCTCTTCACCACCGGACACTGTCACGAGCACACGCGGCACTCACTCGCCCCGGTTAACTCGGGGGGAATCCAAATCACGCTTATTCCCGTCATCTGTTGCAGGTGAGATCTAAACCTGAACGAGTTGGGCAAAGAGCGGTCGTTGCGAGGGTCCGCATGGCTGCTGATGTAATGATTTTCTGCTCCAAGAGGGGAATGGGTTCAGAGGGATCTCAACAGCTGATTGGGTCCCCTGGAGAGCAAAGAGGAATCTCTAGTGTCTCAGGCAAGGGGCAGTGTTGTGGCGGAGGGGCGGGGGGGGGGGGGGGGGGGGGGGGCGGGGGGGAGCTGACAACCAGGGCCCCGCTGAGAGAGGGTCCTTAAAAAGATTTGTCCCCCAAAAATGGCAACAGGAACAGGTTTAATCAGCACGGCGACTCTGCAGCCAACGCAACTGGCCCCAGCTCCAATCAGCTCTAATGACTCGCTCTTCATCGTCCAACACCAACACAAACATTATTATGCAAGTTCGTCTTCCAGCTGTTTTTCACATGAATCAACATTTTCTATTTTCGTCGTTCAGATCGAGATGCAACAGTGCAACCGGGAGCTTCCCTCGATTCAAATCAGAGAGCAGAGTACGAGACAGTCAACCACGGTGACCGTGGTGCAAAACACCGACTTCCGCGGGACTGAAGCCGAAGACATTCAACTCAGTTAGCATGCTAACCGTGAGAATTACGCCGCCTCACAATTATCCTCCAGTACTCGGCGAAGGTAAAGTCTCTCAGCA
>JAFBJT010111337.1:0-14045 GCA_016785325.1 Chascanopsetta lugubris | reverse complement strand
TGAGAATTACGCCGCCTCACAATTATCCTCAAGTACTCGGCGAAGGTAAAGTCTCTCAGCAGCGGAGAGACTGAATTCCACATCAAATGATAAAGTGGAGCGTTTCTCCGGCCTCCCGCCGCACCGGGTATAAACGGCGTGGTGCGCCCTCGCGCCGCTCGAATCACAGCTCGTCGAGCTGAGCGACTTCTGAAGCTCAGGCACCTGTTGTGCGCAACCTAGCGAGAAAGAGCGATCGGGACGCCAGCAAAAAGAAATAAGCAAGTAAGCGTCTGAGAAGTGAGAAAGTAGATTTTCTTCACTCCCCTTTACTTTCTTTCTAACATCTCCAAAGATGGTAGATGAGGACCAGAGGTTGATCAAGTCGCATTAATCCATCCACCCGTTTATCCGTGGACACTGTCTGTTTGTCTTTCTTGACAGACCAAGGGGACATTTTGGAGTTGCCGTCGTTCGTAGCCGGGTTCTCTGCGAGGATATCACCGGTCCGGCCCACTTCAGATCAAACGGGGCTGGACTACCATGGGTTCGACACAGCTGCTTTACATTCATCGGGGAGATCTTTCAAAAAGGAAACTGATAAAGTCTCATAAGAAAACAAATGAAAACTTGACTTCTCATTTTGTAAACCAAGATTCTGGCACATGTCCTGGCAGATCATGTGGACTTGAAATACTTGTTTCCGAGACCTCGAGTGGGGAAATTTGATTTTTTTTTTTTTGAAGGCCCGAATCTTTGACACTCTGCTGCAGAGAGGAGCATGTCTTGGTTTTACATTCCAGCGGCCGGGATGAAAGTGAGCGAGTGTCCGGAACGAAGCCCCTCTGAATGGCCTTGTGCAACACGGCGCGGACTTTACATGTGACTGTAAATAAGGTGCTGGATCCGAGCAAAGCCTCAGCCCCGTCTGCCCCCAAACTCAACTCAAGTGTTTGAATAAAGCTGCCGCTCCGTCACACTGAAGCCAGCAGTTCGACAAACTAAGCACAATAAGCCGGAACCCTTGTGTCTTTTTTTTTTAAAGGGGATTCTCCAAATGAAACGGAGCCTCTTTTTGCGAAGTGAAAGCACTTCTGCCTGCTAAGTGCAATCATCAGCATCCAGTCTCGTATCACTCATCGCCTTCCTCCTCCTTCACTCCCACGCCCATAGATCAAAGTGGTCTTTGTGATTTACACCGCGTTGCTCTCTGACAGAATTTTTTTTGGGGGGGAGGTGGGGGGGGGGGTTTCACCACTCACATAATGGCAAGATAACCATCGCTCTGCTCTCTCAGCTGCTTTGGAACAACATGTACGGCGGTGCCAGCTCACCGCTCATCAGGCGGATACGTTTCCACAGCGTGAGTGGGTTGGGCGCTGAAGCCGACGCTGGATCGAACCCAGGCGCTAAATCATCGACGAGTGGCCGAGGGGCCGCCCCGCCGAGGCTCCACCTGCCTCCGGCGCTCTGATCGAGGCAGAGGGCGTAAGCGTTTGGCGGCGCCGGTCTGCGGCAGAGACCAACTCTCAACGCGGGAGGCTCCGTGGGAAGAGGCTGCCGCAGGTGAGCAGCTCATCGGCTTTGATGAGGCTGAGGTGGAACATTTAAAACACGAAGGCTGACGCGTCACTTCCATTTTTTTCCCGATCCACCGCGTCCTTCGCTTCTCAAAGTCAGAGGGCATCCCGTCCCACCCAGTGACGGTGTGGGGAGGGTCTCTTTTGCCCGCTTGACCCGAATACATCTTCCCTTCCCTCGCTCTTTGAAATGACTTTGATGAAAAATTGCGCTCCCTTACCTTTGGCAGACAATTGGGACTTTTTTTTTTTTTTGCGTCCGCCTGGTTTAAAGCACACCGCGGAGCCTCTGAGGGGATGAGTGTCGCAAGTCGGACAAATACCGCCGAGGGAGCTTGTCAAGACTCTAGGACGGCGCAGGAACCACACACACACACACACACACACACACACACACACACACACACACACACACACACACACACACACACACACACACACACACCGCCTGAGCGGAAGCAGTGTCAAAGTTTCGAAGCAAGGCGAACGGCCATTTTCAGGTAGGATAGCGCTGCTGTCCCAGTCATGTCTCTCTCCTGTTTAAGCACAAACGCACATGAAGCCTGATTCATGGCTCCTCGAGGTCCTCGCATTGTTACATAAGGCTCCGTCTCGCAACTTCACGACTTCTTGCTATGGCACAAACTACTAACACTTCCTAAGTGCTTATCCAACGGCCTCTTTGTCTTTGTTGAGCCAATTGTAGTTTAAGTGTTATTCTTTTTTTTTTTATTCATCAGCTTCAGCAGGTCAACGTTGCAGGTTAGCAGGGGCAGCGCATGGAAACAACACAGGCAGACCTAAGGGAACTGCCAAGCAACACACAAACACACACACACAAGCACATAATCATACATCAACACAATAGCATCGTGTCCTTGCATTGGCTCCCTGTATTGATGCTATACGCAACCTTGAGCCAGGCAGTCGGGCTCCACGTAGGTGTCATGCAACTTTCTTGGTCCAGCTAATGGCTTCTGTATTTCCATCTATTTGTTCCACTCTCTCTCTCTCTCCCTCTCTCTCTCTCTCTCTCTCACACTCTCTGTTTCTTTATTTTGGTGTCTTTAGCATCAAAAGCTACTTTTCTTCATCTATAACCACCAACTCTGATTCCATCTGCCCAGCTTCTTTCAGCATTGTTTGAAGAACGAGAGACGGCACATAAACTTCGATGCAGAACCGAAAATGCTGATGGCGGCATATAGCTGCGTATGAGGACGCAGCGTTGCCTCTGCATAGGTGCTACATGTAAACGCGGCGATGAGGTAGTTGAGGCTCTGCTCGGTCGGCTCGGGCCGTTTGCAGGTGTTTGACACACGCAACGATATGTACACGAGAAGGCAGAGGGTGAAGAGGCAGCCAAGTCTCTGCAGAGACAACTAAAGGTTCAAGGCCGAGGAGACGGACAAAGAAGAAATAGCAGTTGGGTTCACACATGACAGCAGACAGCGCATATATATAATATATATATATACACATACATATATATATATGCGCTCACGCACACGTACAGCAACACATGCATAGTGGCATCGGTAGAACCTGCAGCAGGTCTCTGTCACCTCGCACAAAGTGGGGACGGAGGGGACAGAGGGGATGGGGGGGGGGCAGAGCTGTGCGTGTCCTTTAAGTTGTAAAAAATATATATATATATAAATAGCGCGCTGGCTGACGGGGAGCGTTCTGACACGCTGGGTGTAAATGCAGTGGTCGTCGCTTCTGGCTGACGGAGAAAAAAACAAAACAAAAGTGCGGCTACTTCATTAAGTGGAAAGGAAAGGAAGCAGAGACAAAGCAAACAAAGCAGCTGAGTTGGGTGAAAAAGGGAAAAAGGGGTGGTGGTGGTGGTGGTGGTGGTGGTGGTGGGGGGGGGTAGGTGGTCGTTGGGGGTGGGTGGAAGGCGGGGGGTTGTCCTACGCTCCCTTCCGTGAGAGCGGAGGCTCGCAGGCGGCACCTCTAGGTGAGCCGCCCTGTCACTCGGGGGCCCCGGTATCGCCGGGGCCGCTCGGTTCCCACACTTGCGCCCGGGGCCCGGCCCTGGCCTTCCTCCCCGCTCAGCCCCGCAGCCCCTTGCGTCTTTAAGACCCCCGGGCCCCGGAGCAGAGGTTACACCAACACAGCCCAGCCACGGCAGCATGTCAGCCCCACACCAACCGTTGCCTTGGTGCCGCTGCATTAGCGAGGAGCTGCCCGACTCTGTTGGAGGGGGAGAGTGATTTGCCGTGACGTCCTCCCCTCTCCTCCCCTCTCCTCCCCTCTCCTCCCCTCTGCTCCTCGCCCGGTGCCGACGATCGCTCGCTGGCTGGCTGGCTGTCTCTGCGCCCTTCATCTCTCGTGTTTCACCCGCCGCTCTCATTTTTCCCCGCCGTTGTCATTCCGTCCAACACGTCCTTAAATCTTCTCCCGTTCCTCCGCTCCTACACTTTCCCGTGAGTAATGAGTGACGCCTGAAATATGGTGGCGTGATGAGAGCGACAGTGATGAAGGGAGAGGACGACGACGACATCTGCATGGAACGAACATCCGGCTGATGAATTGCGCATCCTCACTTCCTCGCTTCCCTGCATTTCTCGTAAAGGCGCAGCGTGTACGATTTGGCGACATCTAGAGGTGAAGTTGGACATTGCATCCATTGCATTGCGACGCCAAAGATCTTAGGGGGCGTCCACTCTGAGCTACTGTCACAACATGGCGGCCCCCGTGGAGAGGACCCGCTCCTCCAGTACATACACATTAATGGGCTCTTTAATGGGGAAAGGAAATAATTATAGTAAAAATTAGCTGATTATAAATTCATGAACATGTCAGAATGTAATTGTTTTGTCATATTCGTGGAAGTGACAGAAACGACCAAAATCTTACACTCTGCACCTTTAAAACACATCCCTGCCACAGAGCCCCCCCCCCCAAATAACCCCACTGTCACAGAACCCACAGGAGAACCTGCACCGTGGGTCGTGGTCATTCGGGGCATTTCACAGAGCGGCCAACAAAACAGGTGCAGCCGCCACAGAGCCGCTCTGACACAAGCATTCCACACCACAATGAAGTGTGTAATCGATGTTGTGGAAAATAAAGTGAGAGAAAAGTAGTTCTAATTGCAAAATGTAAATATTGAGTTTTCCCACAAGTTGGGGGGGGTGGGGTGGGGGGTGGGGTGGGGGGGCGGACCACCCAGGATGCAAAATAGTCACCCACCCCCTTTTCTTTCCCCTTTTTGCCTTGTCGAGCGCCTGAGAGATGTCTTTTCTTTTTTGTGTGTGCAAAACATCACCGACCACAACCAACACACACACACACACACACACACACACACACACACACACACACACACACACACACACACACACACACACACACACACACACACACACACACAAACCGTGATGGTTCTTTGCATGCAAATACTTTGTGGCAGCTCCAGCTTGGCGTTTGCATTGTGGGAAAATTAAGTGATGAAAACCTGCGGCGGTGGAGGGGGGGGATAAGGGGGGTTGGGGGGTGGGGGTGGGGGGGTGGGGAGAGGCCGAGCGTGTAACACCACGTCTTGGCTGGTTCCTGTAAAAGGTGCCGGACTTTTTGATTCTGGACAGACGGAGCAACTCTCGTCTGCTCTGAATCATTTCTCACAAAGCAGGGAAGCAGGAGGGCAAGGCGGGCCGGCAGGACGGCACTGGAGCTGCAGTGTCTCACACACACACACACACACACACACACACACACACACACACACTGCCTCCTCCCTGTGTGTGTATTGCAGGCCGGTGTCAAATACTTGTCTGGACTGTGACAAATGCCTCCTGCTAGTCTCACTACAATTACCTGCAGGATTAGCTATGAAACATAACTGTTGACACGGAGGAGGCTGTTTGAAGATCACACACAACAAGCAGAGTCCCACTCAAAGTTCATCTAGGCCTCATTACGTTTCCTCTCCTCCTCTGCTCGGGTTTGGTTTTGTGGGCGAGCGTGAGCGGAGGACAAGGCACAACAAGACAAGCAATTTAAGTGAATCAAGAGGGTAATTACATGGGGGGGGCGGCAGTTCAAAGGCGTTGGGGGGGTGGGGGGGGGGGGAGTTTGATGTAATTACATGGGGGGGGCGGCAGTTCAAAGGCGTTGGGGGGGTGGGGGGGGGGTGAGTTTGATAATGCGACAACACTCCAGGGCTCTATAATTAAGACGCACGCTCTTCTCTTTGTTCCACAAATAATTGCTTGCACACATTGCGTCTGATTTTCGATCCAATTTGAAACCAATTGCGTAAATACACAATTATTTCAGTTCCTGATCTTCTGCGATATTCAACAACAACAACAACAACGACGACAACAACACAACGACTCTAAAACCAGCAGCAGCACCAGGACGACGCGTCTCAATTCAATCTGGACAATCTATATCCGTTATGTCGCACAACGATCGCAGACGTCATCAATGATTCCGATCAGACAGAAGTCGCGGGCCACTTCAACTCAGTCCGCGTCCCACGACCGGCCCACGAGCCAGAGCTTGGACAAGCCCTGAAATACAGACTAGGAATGACTGAGGAACTTTAACACTGAAATGATCAACTTTTACCCGAACGGTAAATAATAACATTTAAGTCAGAAGTCCCCGGGCCACTTGAAATGAGTCCGCGTCCCGCGACCAGCCCACGAGCCAGAGCTTGGACAAGCCCCTGAATGATTGGAGCAACTTTAACCCCCGAAACAACCAGCTTACAGCCTCTTAAAGCACAAATCAACGCACTCTACGTGTGTTTACACAGCTGCTGTGAGTTTTTTTAAAGTTTTTTTAAATTTAATTTATTTATTTATTTATTTAATTTTTTTTAAAGGGGCAGTGGGACGTGGAGCAGACACGCGCGTGGAAGAAAGGCAACGAGGGGGTGAAACTTACCTTGCGTGGGTTTACTTCCTGAAGCGGACTGTTGGACAAAAGCGACCAGGCACAAAGCGACAAATCCCAGGCTCGCGCGGATCAGAGCGCGCGCGTACATGTTCACTGAGAGCGGAGGTGACACACGAGGGCACTTTGTGGCGTCTGCGATGCGCGAGAGGCTCAATGTGAGAGTGTGAGAGTGTGTGTGTGTGTATAAAGGTCTCTTGTTATTCCCTGTGACAGGATCCTCTTCTCCTCCTCCGCTGCTGCTGCTGCTGCTGCTGCTGCTGCTGTTGCTGCTGCTGCTGCTGCTGCTGCTGCTTATCGGACTTTCAAGTGTCCGGGGTTGGGGACGTTCCCGGCGGCGTGGCGCGGAGCGGAGGGAGGCTTTTCTCTTATCATGTTTCCACTCCGACCGATGTCAATTTAAGAAAGGAGGGAGAGAGAGAGAGGGGAGAGAGAGAGAGGGAGAGAGAGAGGGAGAGAGAGATGGAGCGGCGGCGGGGTCTGAAGGGGGAGGAGAGAAGAAGACGCGTCTTCGTCGCGCTGAGACTCCTCCACTCTTCCTCCTCTTCTCTGACTGGCTCCCACTGTGCCCCCCCCCACCCCTCCCCTCCTCCTCCTCCTCCTCCTCCTCCTCCTCCTTACTTTCGTCTTCTTCTGCTACTTCACCTCCTCCTACTTCTTTCTCCTCTCCTTCGTTTTCTTCCTGTCTTTCTTCTTCTTCTACTTCCACGTCTTCTTCTTCTTCTACTTCCACGTCTTCTTCTTCTTCTTCTACTTCCGTCAGATTAAATGACCCACAGGTGAGGGGGTGTGGCCTAAGGGTCTGCCATCACCTGGGCCACCTAAAATAAAATGCAATTGCAGTGGTGGACAGGAATGTTCAAGAGAAAATGAAATGAAATGAAATGAATTTTTTTTGCATATGAACAAAAATATCCTCAGAATTTTACTTTATTTTAATTGTATTCTCTTTGATCTCTACGGAAATCTATACATCATGTGTTGTGTGTTAAAAGTTTAGATAAATAACCAGAGTACTTGAATGATGGTGGGATTCAAAGCTGTATAGTTTAATGATGAATTACTTTAGTTTCAAAAGTTGATTTTTGCTGCACATTTGTTTGTTTATTTATTTTTTGTTTGTTTATCTTTTGTTATGGCTCCTACACTCGAGAGGACAAGAGGGCGGATGGATTTATAAACAACACAGACGGGAAAAGTAATTCACTTGAGATTGCATTTTGTACTTTCTTCAGCACAGTGGGCCAGAAACAACAACAACAACAACAAACCAATAATCATGTGTTTCTATAGATGCAGCACTCCTGTGACACGCACATTAAAGGCACAGTGTGTAGGATTTAGTGTCATCTAATGGTGAGGCTGCATGTTGCGGTTGTGTATTCCTGAACTCACTCTTCACTTCCCAGTTTTAAAGAGAACAGATAGTAAACAGCTATCATTCAAATTCAAAAAGCTGTTTAATTTGTCCATAGCGGGCTACTGTAAAAACATGGCCGCCCCCTTTGAGTGGACCCATATGCAATACAAATATGAAGAGCTCAGGATATGAAAATAGCAACGTCAACATCTTCACCATAATCTTACGTACTGCCCCTTTAATTCCCGCCCATAGAAAGTCGCATCTACGATGAAGATGTTTACATTTTGAAAGTCTGATCAAGCTGTTTAAATCATTTAAAGGTGCAGTGTGTGAGATTTTGGTCATTTATGTCACTTCTAGAAATACTACAAAATAAATCCTTACTGACATTTTCATGAATTTATAATCATATAAATGTAATTTTTTTCCCATCACCCTTAAATGAGCTCATTAATGTATATTTACATGAAGTGTGTGGGGGGGGGGGTCCTCTCTACGGGGGCCGCCATGTTTTTACAGTAGTAAAAGTGGACGTACTAAACCTCTATTGAGTTTCAACGACAACTGAAGTCGACCATAGGTTCTCCTGCATTATGTTCAGAAGTGTGAGGGTGAGGTGATGGATACATCGTGCAGCTTCACCTCCAGAGGTCACCAAATCGTACACACCGCACCTTTAATGGGGAGCAGCCAGATTGAAAATAACCTACATGTCTGCGCCTATAGCCGGCGCTCACGCAGAGGAAGTGAAGAGCTCAGCAGACGGAGATAAATTGCCAAAGCTTTGGTGAGGAAAAAATGGAAAATGAAGAGCTACATTTTTTCTCTTTTTTTTTTAATGGGTACCTCATGATTTCCCCACACACCGTCCTTATTCCGAGGTCAATCGAGGGCTCCGAGCAATTTCGTGTTCCTGCGGGTGGAGCGGAGGAAGAACCCAGATCCAGGTGAAGCTGTAACTTGTTAAGAGGAAATAAGCATGTGAGAGAATGAGGGGCCCTGCAGATATGGAGTGAAGTTGAATGAATAAACTGCAGCAGCTGCTCCAGATGAAGCAGCTCCTCAGGTATGATGATCGCTAACAATCACTCACTGTTTACAAGGACGCTGATGGGAGCCCTGCGCAATCATCATCTGCAGCTAAAACACTAATGCAAACGATATTTTTTTTTTGTGTGTCATCTGGTTGCAGGAGCATGACCAGCACATTAACAACCCCCCCCCCCCCCCCCCCCCCCCCCCCCCCCCCCCCCCCCCCCCCCCCCCCCCCCCCCCCCCCCCCCCCACCCACGCTGCTGCCCCCCCCCCCAACCCCCGCCCCACCACCCTCAGCTCATCTGCCACATTTGACCCTCAATGATTTTTGTTGCAGGCTTCCACTAAAATAAGGTCGTGCTCGGTGTCGCACTGAGCCTCGCTCGGGTCGTTTTGAAGGGAGACACCAATCGCACCAACGTTTCTGCCAACTATCGGGATCAGGCGTGAGAGAGATCCACTCACCCGACATCAGATACGGGGGTCGTTCGAAAAGTTCTCAGCCCCAGCTGGTAAACACCGCAGAGGGGCGTCACTCCGTTTTACTCCACGTAACTGCAGAATCAAGGTTCAGGTGAAAAGTAAAACACAACATGTGATCAAATGCAAGACAAGAGAAACAAAACATGACTAAAAGACTTCTGAGATAAATCTGTACGCCATGTTGTTCAATTCTAAACTGTGGACTTATATTTTATCATTATAACAATCCATACATATGGCAAATGAATAAATAGCAGCAATAGTTAAGAGTAGTAAATTCACCTTATTGTGAATTCCAAAAATACAATGGAATGCAGCCCACATGAAACCTACGCTTGACCGCGTTGTGCTTCTTACTTTTACCACTAGATGGAGCTGTGAACTCTAATATATGTCTGTACAGTTACACCCCTTGTTTCTGGGTCAGGCTGAGAACTTTTTGAACCTGTCACTGATCACACTATTAGCCCTCATGAGGATTGAGACCTGAGGTGAATCCGAACCCTCCCACATTAGCGCTGGCTCCGCCCCCTTCTCCACGTCACCCTGTGACTGATATACATTCCCACACGTGCTCCCACCTCCTGCCTTATCACCTCAATCAATCTGCTGAGTGGACGCCTTTATGTTTCCATGACAAAGTGCGGGCGCGTCCTTCAACATAATTATCACTGCGGCACCCCTGTGTACATTTTCTTTTCTCAATCAAACATAATTAGGAGCCCACAATGACGCTGATTGGAGATAATAACTGGGCTGTATTCAGACCACCCGAGCCACTGAAGCCAGCCGGTGCCAGAGGGAGCGGCAGGGGATTATTTCTCATCATCTTGCATCTTATCACAATTTCTGTCTTTACCTGCGCTTTGTTCTCACGCGTCAAATTAAAACCGGCTTAAATCCAAACGGCGGCTATTTCATCGACAGCTATTCACACCGTGTGTGTTCAGACCGCAGGCCTGAAGCAAAGGGGATAACCTGAGAATACCCTATCACATCCACACAAGAGAGGAGGAAACATGTAAATCCACAAAGCACAAAGTCAAAGAGTTCAGTGTAATTAAAACAACCATCCGTCAGGGATATGGAAATAGATCCCGTGTCCCTGCGTCCAAATCTCTGGGTAATTGTGAGCACTTGTATAACCAAATGAGCTCAGAGTCACTCGGGGAGTCGGAGAAAGTCAGGACTCGCTTGGTGAGAACAAGTTACACTGTGTTTTCTTCCTCTACTTCGTTAAAGACAAAGCTGGTTACGCTGCGTGCACCAGACCTGCTAGTTGTTTTTTTTTTCTCTCCCCTCCACCGATGAAAATCCCGAGGGAAACGCAGCCCATGTTTAATTTATGATGCTCGTCGGGAGCGCGGCTCCGGCTGCACGCTGAGGAGCGGAAGGTGTCCGGAGAGCAGCGAGGATCTTTTATGGATCATAAATCTTCTTTCACGTCAGAATTATGCGTCTCTCTCGCGCAAAAAAGCGGCGGAATGGCCCTTTATTGTTAGTTGAGTTAGTCTGCTTGGCTGTGGGTCAAGTCTGGCATCAGTAGTATAACGACTAGGATGAGGAAAATAACAACAACAACAACAACAACACCGTGGATTTCGGTGTTGTGGTCCAGTGTTACCATGGTAACCTGACTCAGATAGCTTCTTCTTCTTCACCTTGACTCAGGAGAAGCTCCCTGACTGAACCCTTGGCAGACTATGGAATGGAATAGAATAGAGAAGAATACTATTTTGAAGAAGAAACTGTAAAAGATCAAATAGAAATACAAATGAAATAAAAATAAGATCAAATAATTCTCTATTGACATATTCACTAGCAATTCACGAGTGTATCATTTCTTATGCAACATGCTCAGCATATTTGTTGCACACTGACTGACCACAGCCTGTTTTGGCAAACAAAGCAAACTGCACTGTTTTCTTTTTCGATCTCTCTGAATCCAACTGTCAGCGCTCTCTCTCTCTCTCTCTCTCTCTCTCTCCCTCGTCTCACTGCTGAGGAGCTGAATCGTGGAACTTTCTGGATCCTCATGAAAAATGGATGATTGTCAGAGATACACCAACATCTCTGCACATGCCACCGCCGATCCGTCCTCACCACCACTTGTTTGGAACTTCAGATTTTTTTTCGTAGTTGTTGCTGCTCCTCCTCTCAGGAATCAGGAGGCAAAAAACAAAACAAAAAACCCACACAAAACCTTTACACAGTTGTTTCAGTCATCACAGTCACCGGCTCCCCCCCCCCCCCCCCCCCCCCCCCCCCCCCCCCCCCCCCCCCCCCCCCCCNNNNCCCCAGTCCCCGGCCCCCCCCCCCCCCCCCCACCCGCCCCACCAACCACCCACCACCACCACTACCACCACCACCCCTTTGGATTTGGAGTGAGGTAGGAGTCGCCCTCCAACAGCTGCTGCAGGGAGATAAATGCAGGATGGATGCGTGTTGGGGAGGGGTGAGCGCGAGAGACCACTGCTACCGTGCGACACTGCATGCTAATGAGCGCCCGCGTCAGGATTCCTGCGGAGAAGCGAATGTTCTCCTCCAGATGGTCGGACACGGGGACACGTGGCCTCGGCTCCTCGGTTCCCTCTCTCCCACCTCCACCTCGGCCCTCCGACGACCGTCTGAAAGATTTAGGGGCGAAGACGGTGACGTCCTAACGGCCTCGGAACCTCTCTCCCAACCCCCCCCCCCCACCCCACCGCCCACCACCACCTCCTCTCTTCTCTGCGGGGGCTCCGCATGTGAGGTTACCGACACCACCACAGGCCCAGCGGGGTTCTCTTGGAGCTCACCATGCCGGCACCACAGGGGAGCGGAGCGGCTCGCCGAGCTCCACACTTTAGTGCGGCCCAACACTGTGGGCTCGCCCCAGGAATGCCCCCCCCCCACCCGCCACCCCCCACCCCTACTCCCACCTCCCGACCACAGCCCCAGTCCCTGGCACCAACAGGGAGGCAGAGGGAGGCAGAGGAAGAGAGGAGGAGGAGGAAGGAAATGCATTTATCAGGATGGATGAAACCAGGCTGACGTACGCGCACTCCGCTTCTGTTGCTGTAACTTCGAGATATATTGCGCTTTGTTGGAGATTCCTGTTGGAACGCAGTGACAGCTACTTCACCCGTTGGTTTGAGCAAAGTGGTTTTGTGGCAAATTGTGGGCGTGTCCCTCGTTGCCATCTTTGCCAAATCCCAACTCCTCCTCCTCCTCCTCCTGGTTCCCGGTTCATTAAAAAACGGGCAAAGAGGCAGAACAACGAACAGAGCTGTGGGTCCACGGTACCTAACAGGTCGGCTCGGGTGTTGGTCAAGAGACCACGCCCCTAAATATGCGCAATTTCAAATGTCGATAAAATTAAAATAAGCGAGTTAGAACCCAGTTAGACCCCCCCCCCCCCCACAGTTGTCACGGTAACACATGTGGCTGATTGAGACCAAAACCAAAGTTTGTCCCAGACTTTAAACATGTGTCATTCACCTATGAAGTCGGCCATTTCAACATGGGCATCTATGGGGATTTCATCCCCCAGTGGTCACTCCTGTGAACTGCAACTTTTTTCACCTCCTGCTGTGCTTCACCGGAGGTTGCCCCTCAGCTGTGCTGCCCTCATCATGAGTCAACCTGTTTCTAAACAGCTGATCTGGAACAGTGGTGAAGCCACGTCATGATTCTAAATGATCATTTCTTGCCAACAGTTCCCTTTTACTTTCATTCTTGTCTCTTGCTCAAGGGCACTTCGGCATGACGGGGATCAAACCAGCAACCCTTTGGTTTTTTTTGGGGGGGGGGGCGGGGGGCGACCCACTGACTGCATAAGTCGTCTGGCTGCAGTGTGTTGTAAACTGTGTTGTGTTTGCTGAAAGCGAGTGGTGCCCTCAGGGCTCCGGCAGCATGAGGGACCTGTCCCTCATTACGGTCCTGCAGCAGCAGCAGCAGCAGCAGCAGCAGCAGCAGCAGCAGCAGCAGCAGCAGCAGCAGCAGCAGCAGCAGCAGCAGCAGGGAGGTGGCTGAGGCACTGACGGGCTTGTTGGCGTGCGAGTGGCCCGGAGGCGATGCAGGCCTGTGCGCGTCACCTCTGTCTGCTGCGTGTGAGTGTACACCTGTAATCAAGTGGACCCATCACCATCAAATGAGACAGGGAGGGAGGGAGGGACACGCTGTCCCGCTCAGATCCTGTGTTTAAGCCTCACTGATGAGCCTGTATCACTCAAAGTATCAATCATCATCATCATCATACAACAAAATTGTATAACGGCACACACACACGCCCCCGCACACACACACACACACACACACACACACACGCCCCCGCACACACACACACACACACACACACACACACACACACACACACACAGGGCGCAGAGATAATACCCGTATATTTGAAGTAAACTCTTGATGACACAGAGCCGGGGCCGGGCGTGCTGGAACCCCAGCACACTCAGCGGTGGCTCTGTGCCACTTTGTCTCCACTAATCCCCCGTGATCAACTCCTGTGTGGAGAGACACGGGGCCGGGAGCCGGGAGCCGGGCCGCCTCTTTGCTGCACGGTAAGTAAGAACACAGCAGGACCAGGGAAGGTGGGGAAGTCCCATGAGCTCACTGTCTGGCCCCAGGGGACGGCAATTATTTTTTCCTGGGGGGTGGGCACATAAGAGGCCCCGATTGTTACCGGGGGTGGGGGGGGG
>JAFBJT010111336.1:14883-26568 GCA_016785325.1 Chascanopsetta lugubris | reverse complement strand
GGCCCCGACTGAACACCTTCTATATTCATCATATGACAAAGTAACGCCTCGGTCCTTTTGCCTGCCGTTTTAAAGATGATCACCATGTTTCCATTCAACAAGACTTTTGGCTTTGTGTTCAGCACTGGATGGAGTCTGCTCTGGGCTGAGTGTCTATTATAAACAGTTTGATTGCATGTTAATATAATAATTCATTTTAACTGAGTGTATTGGACAAGGCGTTAAGGTGAATGGATTTGATTGTAATAGTTAGACTGGTCTCTCTAGAAGAATGTATTTGTTTTTATACCAGTGGAAACGTTTGCTGTGTCCTGATGTTAAAGCTGTTTAGCAGCAGTGTTGAGATGAAAAAGTGGCTGACTGTGCACAGCTCTTATTCTAATAAGGTCTGGTCGTCTTCTCCGGGCTGCTTTGCTCTTACCAGTTATATGAAGGTTATATCTTTGGTTCTTCGAGCATAAACTAAACCCAGCTGACGGGTATGTGACTTCCTAACTGCGTGTGATATATGTTTTTGTGTCATATACCACTGTTTTTTCTTAATGCCTCGCTCTGATTCAATGCCATCTTGCACAAGGGGCAGAGTCACGTGGATGTGAGGTGTGTTTTCTTGTCATTTCCCCGGAAACTGAACTTCACCTCGGCTCTGATTCAACCTACTTCTCCCTCTAGAGTCTGATGTTTACCTTTGCCTTTGACCCTTTACATATCGCTGTGCATGGAAGTACAAAAACATACCCACATCATTCATTTGAGCATGAAACCGTTTTCTGCGCAAAGTAGATCACTGACACACTCTGTCCAATATATATTTGTTACGCGAACAACATGAATGAAATTCTCGCCTCCTTGTGTTAGACAGCCAGGACGTGTTGAATATGACTTTGAATGTAACAGAAAACACGGCTACATTTCACAAAATAGAATATCACACAAAGCATGTCATTATTTTACAAATACACATATCACTCAATAATTAAGAAAACATTTGAAACAATATTATTTCAAAAAACTGCAGCATTACACAAATCGAACGTTTCGCAAAAGACTACATTTATCAAAACATCATATTACAAAGTGCATCCACATGTTACAGACGTCCCTGATGTCACTTCCTGTTCAAAGTCAAAAGCGCTACAGTATTCATTCTGTTTTAAAAAGCTCTGGAGACTTCAGCATGCGTCTCATCGTCTGCTCCACGTTGCAGGACATCTGCGGATATAAGAGCTGCGACACACTGGGTGTGGCCGATGTCGGGACCATGTGTGACCCCAAGAGAAGCTGCTCAGTCATTGAAGACAATGGCCTGCAGGCGGCTTTCACAGCTGCCCATGAGCTTGGTGAGATGTAACGCAGTCATTTTCAGCCTGACGTTGGACTGTCTGTGCTCCCACACATGACATGTCTGTTTGTTCCGACCCGTCCTGTGGCAGGTCATGTTCTGAGTATGCCCCACGATGTGCTCCCACACGTGACATGTCTGTTTGTTCCGACCCGTCCTGTGGCAGGTCATGTTCTGAGTATGCCCCACGATGACTCAAAGACCTGCGAGAGGCTTTTCGGAGATCTGGGAGGACGTTACCTGATGGCGCCGCTGTTCGTCAGCCTGAACAAGTCTGCCCCGTGGTCTCCCTGCAGCGCACTCTACATCACAGACTTCTTTGACAATGGACATGGTAGGAAATCATGTGTGTTGTTAGCCCCGGGCACAGTGATACACATGACTCAATGAAACACAGGGAGCGACTCCGCCCCGTAGAGACCCTCTGCCAACATCAGCCTTGGCGTTGAGACCCTGTGATTAGAGCTGACTCAGAGATGAATGAACTGTGTTCCTCTAACTCTCATGCTTTGACTTTGGCTTTTGTGCCTAACGACGTCACATCCCTCAAATGATCGTTCGTGACTCGAGGGCAAGGGATCTCTCTGAATCCTCCTTTTGGCTTTGTGCCGTGCTTCTCGTAGTGTTTGTATCCTCGTCAGACCTATCGGTGAACCTTCTGTCCCACCGAGTCATACTCTGGCCCGCTTCCTGTTCTCTGCATCCTCGGCCAAAAGCGACAGCTGGTGTCAGCAAAACAAGCCCTTTATCGGTTGGGAAATGTCTCAGACAAAAACTCATGTGGCTGAGAATGTGCATTTCCAACCGCCAACGTCATGGCCGGAATGAAGAGTCATTCAGTCAGTCAGTCAGTCAGAGAGCACCAGGCCGTCCACAAAAGCGCACCACATTAGTTAGGTATAAATGACTTCCTGGTTTTGTCAGAGCAGTAACTGGCTCAGCATATTTGCCAACAGCTATCACGGCCCACAGGAGAGAAACAAATCCTCACAATGCCACCATTGTGGAGTCAGTCAAAGGAATCGGTTTCATTCGAGGTTCCTTTGTTTTGTCGTGGCAGGGGACTGTCTGCTCGACGTGCCGGAGAACACCATGCCCTTACCAACCGCGCTTCCGGGCATCAAGTATAGTCTGGACCAGCAGTGCCAGCAGATTTTTGGAGAGGACTTCATTCACTGCCCCAACACTTCGGACAGCGATGTCTGCAGCCAGCTGTGGTGTCAAGAGGAGGGGACGATGCAGTGCTCCACCAAGAACGGCAGCTTGCCCTGGGCTGACGGAAGCTCCTGTGGCCCAAATGGGACGTGTCTCCACGGCGCCTGCGTGTCCACGCACCAGGTGATGCGGTCTCCGGTAAGACGGCTTTTTTCATCTGTAAACATACATTTCATCCTCTGAGGTTTCGTAACATCTGGAAAGAAACAGCTCGTGCTCGCAATTCTCGTGTGCTCCGACTCAAATATCCCATCTCGCGCTCTGCTCCAGATTATTCTGGCTGTTGCTTGTTCACATCAACAATTTGTATATAGGAGGTGATGTCACTTCTTGTGCCACGATGCCTCATATTCACAATTAAAATGAACTTGTTACATTACATTCTGTGAAGCTCTGAGACAAACTGTCATGGTCTGTATTCATACAGCGCTTTATCCAGTCTTGAAGAGCTCTCCCTAACCCTCACATTCACCCAGTCACTCAAACATTCATACAGTGCATTTATTTGCAGCTCTCTCTGCGAGTGTGTGGGAGCAGGTGGGTTCAGTGTCTTGCCCCGGGACACTTCAGCATATGGAGAGGGGGGAGGCAGGAATCAAATCCTCGACCTTCTCATCCACAACTGACAGTGATTTGTGAATGAGGGCTATAAAAATACAAATTTGATTTGATTCATTAGAAATGATAAAGAGGGATTTTGTCAATATGTTTTTTAAGGAAATTCCTGCTGTAAATCACAAAGACCCAAATGCACGTTTTCACTGAATTCAAATGTTTGGTAGGGCTCAGATTTCCTTTTATTTAGTTAGAAGGACAATAAAAATACTTAATGTGTTTAATAAAAAAACACCAGTAATTATACACTGCACACAAGTAAAAGCAGGGTAGAATAATGATGCAGGTCGGCTTGTTGCGCAGTTATAATGACACATTTAGACACAGAGTTGTAGAGTCAGACAGTACGAGTCCAAACACTGAGGAAATGAACAGAAGGAATGAAGGTACCTCACACAAGCGCCTGACAATGGTTTGAGGAGCGTCCTGAGAGAGCGCGCTGAAACACACCTTCGAGTTCTGACCACATCCACCTCACCAGCATGAAATGAGACATGAGCACACGCTGTCCCATGTGGACCTCATTCACACTTTGTTGAATTGTGTTGTTTTGCCTGCACTTGCACTCTGGTCAGATCTACACATGCGAGATACGGATGAATCTCCTCCTCTTCCATTTGTGCCATGTGGATTAGTGTTGCCTGTTGTCTGTTCCATGTGACACCTGTTGCTCGTTTGTGTCCTTCATGTATCCTCAAGGTTTTTGTTCCTCCTTGTTAAACGTTTTTCTTTACTCGTGCTGAAGGTCTGAGGACAAAGGACGTTAACTCACGCTGTGAAGCCCATTGAGATAAATGGTGATTTGTGAATTCTGGCTATAAATACATTTCAATTGGATTTGATTTGAAATGCACATTTCAGAAACAGAGGACTTGAATTTGCGATAACGAACCTTTTAAGACAGTGTGGAGTGTGGAGATTCCTTAAAGTTACACGTTATGTTCTTCAGCATTAACACTCTGATTATTATTCCATATTAAATTTCAGTCATCTGTTCACAAACATCAGTTTGTGGTTTACTCCTGGAGTTGTAAAAGTTTCCCCACCAGACATGTGTAAGAGTTTTCTCTGCTATGTTGATTCTTGGCCTGGAAAGCAGCAGCAGCTGGAGACGTTGTGGCATGAGGTTGGTTGAAAAGGGAAGTTGAGGTAAGATTGTGTTGTCAACTGCTGTTTCTCAGGTCATGACTCAACATCCAAGCTCAACACTGACACCTGCACAGTTGTCTTTTAAGTGCCAGGGAAATGGAAATTCACACTTTCACAACTCAAGAACAACTGGGCAAAATCCTTCGGCTGAATATGTTTGTGTAAAATAAATTCAACTTCCTGTGTGGACCTATTGTCTGATTTAGACATTTATTTTCCTCTTGATTCAATCAATCAGTACAGCAATGGGAAACACTATATTTATACAGTAAAATAACTGATAGTAAACAGAATGACAATAGACACATTTTCCATGGTGCAGCTGCGCAGAAATACAAGAGTGAAATCCTGGAAAAGTACAAGCTAAGAGTTCAGATTACAGACAGTTTGGAATTCACAGGGAGTTTTAATCCAGCTTCTTCACTGTGAAGTTTCCTTTGAGAACATTTTCACTTCTCAATGTTTCCTTTGAACTTGTTTGCCTTCATCTGCTCTGTGTTATATAACCACACGTCTTTATGAAGTGGTTTTTTAACTGGTCCAAATCAGTTGCTGTCTGGATGGACATCAACACGCACACATGCCCTCTCAGTTAAGCTCTGCACCCTGAGGCAGGGCAGCTTCCTCTGGCGATGAGTGACGCATGTGGCAGGAAGGCGGGTCCAAACAGACAGCAGGCACGTGCCGAACCTCAGCACTGATTTGGACTGGACCCGACGCGCACGGACTCACTGTGCGGCCTCAAACCCAGAAGCCCAGACTGTGGTTTGAGTGCGCAGCTGAGATTGCCTTTGGCTCCCCGCTCTACCCAAATAATCGCGCTCTTTTTTCCCTTCCTTGTCTTACAAATGCTTTACTCAAGGTGGTTGTGGACGGCAGCTGGAGTTTGTGGGGACCGTGGCAACGGTGCTCAAGAACATGTGGAGGTGGGGTGGAGTTCTCCTACAGGGAATGCACTAATCCCGTGCCTCAGAACGGAGGGAAGTACTGCGAGGGGCAGCGGGTCCAGTACCAGTCCTGCAACGAGCAGCCCTGCGAATTCGATGAGGGTGAGAATCAGCAGATTTCACCGTTCTGTGCATGAGGCTGCTGAAAGTTGTTTTGATAAGAAAATGAAAGAAGCTCCATCGACTATCATTTGGAAATACTTTGACGAAAACTGATTTGCACAGATGAGGGATTTCCACTCTTCAAATCCCCCGTCTGTCACAGGTGCATTTTTAAAACCAAATGCTAATCATGGGTGTGATTCATCATAATGCATGCAGAGTATCACCACTAGATAATCTCAACTGACGCTGAATATTGTCTTTTACTGGAAGTCTTTTTAGTCCAGAGCAGGACAATTCATTTTCCATTCGTATAGTTGATCGACTCATTGGGATCATTTCATTTTACAGACTTGTAGCTATATCGGTTTACTTTGGGTTCGGGTTCACTGAAACACAGCGAACTGAGAGCACCCCACTGTACGCTGCTGCATTAAGGTATTTTAACAATGCAAAAAAACATCTTTTGACCTACTATAGCAAGGCCTCAAACTTTTCAGCCTGTGACCCCCAAAATAACAGTGCCAGAGAGTGGAGACCCCCACGATCCCTGAAGGTGACTGAAACATTAGAAAACATGCCCACAGAATGCACACACTAACAGCTTTGTCCAAACACAGACATAACAACAACACAAAAACAGCTCGACATCCATGATATGATTTTAGACGACGTACAACACTATGTGACATTATGTTACTGTCGTGTTCAAACCTGATTTTGACACAATACTTTCATTTCCATGTCAGCAGAAGAATATCCCTGTCAAAGTAACAAGCACTGAGTAAACATGTCGACATTGTTGCAGTGCAAATGTACCCTTTTGGATTCACCCCAACTGTTAGAGAGACCCAAGCTTTATTCCTTTCTTAGTGTAGAGACACCCGGATAAAGCCTTTCCCACCCTCTGGTCACCTTGTATCAAAGTCCAGTCCCACCACTGCACCTCCTCCCACCCTCCTGTACTATAGCACTGCTTTTGCCAAGGAAACGATTCAGCGATCAATCTTTGCTCGGACAGTATTTACATTTGACAAGTATCCGTCTAATCCGCAGGCAAGAGTTTCCGAGAGGAGCAGTGTGAGAAGTACAACGGCCTCTACACGGACTTCAATGGGAACGTGAAACAGTGGATCCCGAAGTACGCTGGAGTTTCTCCCAGGGACAGATGCAAGCTGTTCTGCAGAGCCAGAGGCAGCAGTGAATTCAAGGTGTTTGAACCCAAGGTACAGAACTAATGCAAGTCATTCTGAAACAATCGTGTTTACACAACAGCACACGTGTCCAGGTATTGATCTGACGCATGGCAGTCAGAGTATCTCGTCACATGGAGAGTACACTGTTCAGTCTTTGTAAAGATGCCTTCATTACTCTTTCAAACACAGCTGTTGGAAAGATGTTTAACTTGAAAACTGCAATAAATAGTCCGTCAGCGAAATACATTTTACATGGCGATTAGCAGCACATCATGGTCAGTGATTAGCATTCAAATGATAGTATCACCCATATCCAGGAAGTGGACGGCAGGTAGAGCTTTGGAGCTTTGGAAGCAAAGGTCACTGGTTTGAATCCCTCTTTGCAGTGTCACTGGCCCTGACACTGACACCCCCAATGGCCATATGTGTGCTAGACCCTCTGACCTAGATTATTGGATCAGCGGTTGTAGATGACAGGACGTGTCCCAGAGGTGAACAGGACAAAGACACAGCATCTTTTACTTGAATCTATTTCTCTTCTTCAAACCCAAATCAACACCCATTTGTTGTGTGAATACAGGTTATTGATGGGACAACCTGTGGGCCTGACACCACATCAGTGTGTGTCCAAGGCCAGTGTGTGAAGGCGGGCTGCGACCAGGTGATTGGATCCAACAAGAGAGTGGACAAGTGTGGAGTGTGTGGAGGAAGTGGGCTCACTTGTAGAAAGATCACAGGCTCCTATGGCAAAGCAACGTGAGTAGTGCTTCGGTTGACAATGCATTGACATTGAAGTTCATATGTAGCGACTTATTTTACTTACGCCTGTTTGCAGAGGAAAAACATTTCTGGATTTGATTGAAGCTTCACCATATCAGACAGAAATAGAAAGGGGAGCATGGAAGGCGATCTCTGTGCTGCAACATTCAAAGAATGACTCGCTCTTCACCAAGTTGCTTTCAAACAGAAAATATGCAAACGCTGGCAGACCTTTAGGGTGAGGCTATGCTATGTATGAGAATAGATAGCTGCCTCTATGTGAGTGAATATGGGATGGCAGGTGGTTATGGGAAGGTGTGTGTGTCTCACTGGGAAGGAAAGGAGCAGAGTTGATGGGACACACCAGGGTGTTGAGGGTCCTGACAGAGGCTGTAGCATGTAAACCCTCAGAGCTTGAAGAAATGTAAAACAATCACACTTATGTACTTAAGTATCTACATGACATAAATCCAATTCTCTCTATTATCTCACAGATACGGATACAGTGACATTGTCACAATTCCAGTGGGTGCCACCAATATTGACATCAAACAGCGAAGCAACAGAGGAATCAAACATGATGGGAACTACCTGGCTATTAAGAGAAAGAGTGGTGACTACATCCTTAATGGTAACTTTTCTGTATCTACAGTGGAGCAGGACATTCCTGTGCTGGGTGCTGTACTGAAGTACAGTGGATCCTCCACCACGCTGGAGAGGATCCAAAGCTTCAGGCAACTGAAGGAGGCTATCATCATCCAAATCTTGGCTACTGCAGGGGACTTAAACCCACCTAAGGTCAAATACACCTTCTTCATCCCCAGGGATGTGATCTTCAGTAAATCCAAGGAGAAGAAGAGCTCGTCACAATCTTTGCATATGATCCATCCCTTTGGCGTGCCTGAATGGGCGCTGGGGGAGTGGTCCGAGTGCTCCAAGAGCTGCGGTTCTGGATGGTCTCGGCGGAATGTTGAGTGTCGGGATAACGCAGGCTTTATCTCCAGCCACTGCGACAAACACCTGAAACCTGTGGACATCCGGCCGTGTGGGGATCTGCCATGTCCCATATGGCAGCTGGGACCCTGGTCCACCTGCTCGCGATCTTGTGGCCGGGGCGAGCGTCGCCGTAGTGTCTTCTGCATAGACTACACGGGGCAGATTATCGAGTCGGACAATTGTGACCCACACAAAATCCCAGAGCCAGTGTCTGGGGAATGCATCAACCAGGAGTGCTAATGAAGAGCATGAACTTTCCCATTGTGGTCTCACTGCATTTACCGGTCATGGGTGGATTACTGGATGAGGCCAGCTGAGATTCTAAATGACAACAATTAAATACAACTGCAACAAAATCACAACGAAGAGACACGGATGATAATAAAGAGATGCACAATCCAAACCACAACAAGCAGACAAAAATGACTTTGAAGAATCACAAACCACAACAAGCAGATGACATGTGTCAACCAACCCCTCTGTCATGTTTGTGGCCCAAACTTTGGGCCAGTCTGGGTTCTACGTCAGAGGACTGGGGCCTGAAAGGGCCTGTGGTCGTCTGTCTATGTTACCAACTGGTTGAATCAAGTCCTGTTGAGGGCCTTTGCCATCCAACAACCACTATTTAGATTTGTAACAATTGAAATCTACCTCATGTGATGTGTGTATATTTGCTAGATAAAGGTGCTGTGTGTATGTTTATGTATTCTGGAGAATGAGGAATTTTGTGGTCCTACTTTAAACAGAAACCAAAGTATATGGATATAAGGTGTGTTCAAAATCCGCAGGTTATCCTGGGAAATTGAGGTGTTATTTTGAGTGGGGCTAAAGCAATGGCATGAAAGTTGCTGTCAAACACCAGCACAGTGTAGCTATACCTCCTCTTTTCCTCCACAGCACTCAACCCCCCTTAAAGCTTTGATCAAGGTGTTGACCTGACATTAGCATATATGTCCATAGAATTCAGGCCGTGTGATTTAAGTCGATAAAGAACAAACTCCTGTTTGAGTCCTCACCTTTTCTCCCCACAAACCAAAAAGTGACACACGTGTGTGGAGTGTGTGCCATGTTTTCATCCTGAAACCCAGCAACTGTGGGAAAGCTATTCATTAACACTTAGTCTGAAAATACGTGAGGTCTTAAAATGTGCAATGCTAACGTCGAAACAGCCATGGCAGAGTTAACCACCTGCTCCTAAGATTGTGCATTATTTCATCGTAATGCATTAAAAATGCACAGGAAACATAAGTCTGCTCTTTAGATGTATTATTATTAAGTTATTAGCATACTATATATCATATTAAAAATAACATGATTTGATCATTTTCAGACTTCTATTTGTTAATGCATCTTATGAAATCCTCACAGTTTTTTCAGACTCTGGTATGTATATTTGATTTCTTCGTCCCTGTTGTGAATTTACAGTATGTTGTAAAACAGATGAAGTACAAGGCCTATATCCCTTCAGTGAAGGACCATATATATTTTATTGTTACAGCTTCCTTTTAAGCTATTTATTTTTGTAAGGTTTTTACCTTGGACATGTAATTAAAATGGCAAATGCTGCTGTCTAAGATTTTTTGTCAAATGTCAAATAAACACATTTATGTCAATGTATTATTGTGATCTCCTTATCTACCATGACAACCAAAAGTCGACATCAATCAACAACAATCATCTGTAACCAAAAACACTATTTTTTGCTTAAACTTCTCAATTGAGGACGATAAAAATAAACCTTGTTTCTTGGCAAACAAAGTCTTGTTTCATGACCAGCATGTACATAGCAATAATAATGCCATTATCTGGGAGAGCCATCCTTTAAAATCACCAACACATTTCACACAAACATAAAACCTTCCAATGAAGATCAGACAAATGGAATTCTTTTGGGTGGGAGACAGCTTTAACCACTGGAAGAAGAAACCCCACCCTGTACCTTTAATGATTTTTTTAAGAAAGTGCGAGCAAATTCAATAGAAAGTGGCCAGAATGAGTTTACGTGAATCATCACATCACCTGTCATTATTCATAAATCTGTCAGTTTCCCTTCACTTCGTAGCGTAAGGCAGAGAGAGCCCCTTCACTGCATCAATATTCAATCCATTCCACTTGTTCACGTTGAGAACGCCCTCATCACTGAAAATCCAGTCCACGTTTTTCTTGAGACCTTGTTGCAGTCGGTATGTGCAGCGTGTGTGAGAGCCGAATAGAACAGGAGAAGAACGTGAATGGATGGATGGAAAATGGATATTACAGAGTCTTTCAAGAAAGTAAGTATTTATCAATGCTGGTAGTAACAATGAGTTCGCTCCAGCCCCCAGGTCCCTTTAATAAACCGAATGCTCCGTGTTTTACAAATAAAACCTGGCTTGCACACGATAGGCAGTCTCTAAGCACACTAGCACATTGGTTGTTATGCGATCAAAATGTACAATCCAGCTCTAAAAGAACGCTGCTACTTTGCTGATTAGTCTGAAATGCACTTTGAAGGTCCTAGTTAATAGATTTAAGTGTGCACTCTTTTTACAACTATCTTTGGGGTGACTTCCTTCTGGAGCATCAGCTGTGTTTCTCACTTTACGCATGGATGCGCACAGGAGCTGAGCTCATTCACGTATGATTATCATCAGTGGATAATAATAATAATAATAATAATAATAATAATAATAATAATAATACACTAATTATGATCACCCCACCACCCCTATTGACCTGTAGGAGTCAGGGCAGAGGAGCACAGGGAGTGAGAGTGGAGAAACCTCGACTGGAAAGGTGAGTCTGAAGGATTTCACAGGATGGAGTCATTTGTGATGCAGATAGTCTTGGAATTTTATGGAAGTCATTATGAATATGAAATATGAAACACTCCAGACAAGGTGCACCATATAAGAATTATTTAGACTATTTTAACTTGACCTTTTATTTAGGAGAAAAAATAATAGAAAGTGGAGGAAGATATATGTGTGTGTGTGTGTGTGTGTGTGTGTGTGTGTATATATATACATCCTGGGGGCTAAGCCCCCCTATTCCTAAAACCTAGTAACGCCCCTGGTCAACTTTTTCACTGTCTTTGGAATTCTCTCATTTCTGTATTTATGTTATCTGTGGGTTTTTAATATTTTGCGAGCTTTCAGACTTGTAGCTGCCTATAGTGCTGTGTCCCTGCTCACTGACATCACTCTAGAACGCACCTTGTTTGCATTTATTTTAAGGTGGAACATTCTCAATTATGTTAATAATGAGTCCAATTGAATTCAGACATAGTGCTCCACGGTGGCAACACAAGTCTGAACTAACCCTTAGTATATAGGTGATTTTTAATGAAAAAAAAACAAACTAAAACAATGAAAAAGTAAAAGCA
>JAFBJT010111336.1:0-14666 GCA_016785325.1 Chascanopsetta lugubris | reverse complement strand
AGTATAGAGGTGATTTTTAATGAAAAAACAAACAAACTAAAACATTGATAAAGTGAAAGGAATTAATGTACAGCATGGCGTGAAATTGTTTTACATTAAAGTTGCTCAATTTCACCAATACATCTTACACCAGGGGTGTGAAACTCATTTTCACCAAGGGCCACATCCCCAGTGTGGCTGCTCACAGGGGGCCGGTTGTAATTGTGAGACTAAGTGTGATTGCTACATATTGTAAAATAACAATATGATTGATTATCATTTGTATAAGTCATACGGTCTTCAGTTTGGCCCTTCAGGGCTTCTCTATCAACATGGTGCAAACTGGTGACCCCTGTTATACTGACAGACACCTTAAAGCCCTCAGGGCTCATTTGAATGTGAGGTATTCATACTCATTCAACTTCAGGATGATTATTTCATATTCCGAATCTTCACAGAGGAATGTAACTGTGTTCATGAACATCTTACGAACTGGATCTTTCGTGTAATATAAAAGAGGGACTTCTAGTGTCAGTGTGATGGTACATGTCGCTGAGAATGACACTTCCTGTTTCTCGCACTAGACTACAGTGAGGGATGCGCGTTGCATTGTGGGGATACAAATACAACGCAGACAGAGTAGCGGGGAGCACAAAAGACGAGAAAAGGAACCTAAGACACTTTACACCGACGTGTTGTTATGTGAATTAACGGCAGCATCATCCGGACCGAGAGGTTTGGGAGGCGGCAAGCTGACAACTGGCCGAGGGGACGCGGCGGAGCGCGGAATGGGAGAGAGCGCTGAGCACCGCTGCCTCTGACCGAGCGGTGCAGCTTTTGTCAACCGAGCCGTTTACATCACGAGGCCCATCCGTTGGCACGGGCCTCACCGAACCAGGTAAAACTCATTTCGGCACCGTTTCTACGACAACAATAAACCCATCTGGACCGGCACGTGGCGGGCAGTGTCGTTTCCCAGCGAATCGATCAGAATCAGCTAGCGCCGTATCGCTTTGGCTAGCGTTAGCCTGGGAGCTAACTGAAGCTAACGAGCCGCTCTGTGAGTGCAGGGTTATCCGTGGCCGAACCGGGAATGTAGGTAAACCAATTTCAAAATAAGTGGGATAAACTGAAATACTCGTATTTGCCACTTTTTCATTTTGTATTCGTGTTCTTCAAATACACTCAGGCGGCGTGTTGTGGTGCCAATACCAAAAGGTGTGAACATGTAGTCTACACAAGTCTACCCTGCATAAGAATTGTGGTATTAAGAAGTGGGTTCATAATCTGCTGGCAAGAAGACATTGTTTTACTCCAACGTTGACACATTGTGGAACCATCTTACATGAGTCGTCAGTCAGAACGCGTGTCAATGTGAAATGTCATACTCTTACATTGTGCATTTGAGGCGTCGCAATAGTAACCAGTTTTATTTTGAAGGTTGGAAACGGAATTGCTTTGGATTAGAATCATTACTTCTGTTACTTTGTCTGTTGTGAACTGTGATTGCTGCTGAAACAATGTTGGTTAAGTGGTGTTTGTGAAGCTCACATGCCCTCTGCTGTTATTCTGATCCACTTGGACCATGAGATGTCTGTCAACCTAATGCCCCTAGTTCCAAAAAGTAAGAGTACCTGGGGTCTGTACTGAGATGAGGGCGACTGATCTCTGTGCTAAATATGTTTTCCGATGATTCTGTGTTTTTTTGGTTTGTCACTGCTAAAAATACTATAAAACGATTACATACTGACATTTTCATGAATTTATTAACACGTAAATGTTTAATTTCCCCCATCTCCCTTAAATGAGCCCATTAATGTATATTTACATGGGGAGTGGGTCCTCTCGAGGGGCTGCCGAGTTTTTTACAGTAGCCCAGAGTGGACACACTAGACGTCTTTTGAGTTTTAATGATAACATGTAGGTATAAATAAGTTCTTCTGCATGCTAAGAAGGGTGAAGGTGATGTGATGGACACAACATGCAGCTTCAACTCTAAATGTTTCCAAATCTTACACAGTGCACCTTTAACATTCTGCACAAAAATATATATATTTGAGTTTGGTTTTGTGGACAATTCCAGTCCATTTGAATTGAGACAAACAGTTCCCTTATGGTGAGAAATACCAGAAAATACATTAGGGTCTGCCCTAATGTGATACTGTGTACTAAAGACGAGGGGCCCAGCTTTAAAGGGACCGATCACCACTGGAACCTGACCTGCGCCTTCATGCTTATACGAGGTTAACAGAAAGGGGAAACAAAGAGATGACTGATGATCAGTCGGCTCACCTAAACAGACACATTCTTTACCATTATGCCACCATTTTAAAAGAGCAATAGACTTTTTACTTATCAATATTGATCATTATCTGTTTATTGGATCTAAAAACACAAATCGAAGAAGGGTTAGGTTCCCAGGAATTACAAATTACAGATTATAGCTGCATTTTCAAATTGCAATGATTTTTCTCCCAACAGAAATCAAGATAGTCTGGGTGACATTACTTTTCCGGGTTGTCGTATATTTCTCAACCCCATGCTTTTGAATCATGACCAGTGGCTTCTTATGTCCATGTTAGTTTGTTCAGTAGCAGATACAAATATGCTTCATACTGAAGTTATTTGAATTCCCACTACTTAACCTTTAGAAATGAAAGGAACTGGATTATGCTTTACCTTGTTTTCTGTGCTTTTGTTTTATGGGTCATTTGGGTCTGTAGGGGGTATTTCTAGTTAAACATTCTAACAACCTGTGGCAGGGGCAGTGGTCTGTATCACAGAAAGCACATTTTCAGATGCAGCTAAAATGTGTTGTCTTCAAGTGTCGTTGTACTTCATTTTCTGATGTCACTGTGGCGGTCATAGTCATGTGTCAATGATTTCGAGCAGGTGATCAATCACAATGGGCATGGTCTGTCGGAATTCAAATATTAGTTTGATCTTCGGGGAAGTTCATCTCTGAACCTGTAAGACATGTACCTCATCCTGAATGTAAAAGTACAACAAGAATAATCTGAAAAGCGATGAGTAAGTTAATTAAAATATGTTTTGATCATAGTCAAACATCACAGGAAAGCAGTTTACTTTTGGAAACACTTAAAAGCCCTAAAAGAGACGGGCCAGCCTGTCAGAGCAATCTGACTGACGGCAATGTATGACCCCCAAAATAGAGTATTATGTGTTGTCTTTAATTCTAGTGCTGCGTGAGAGCACCTGTAGATAGATTGATCATTTAATGACCAGTTTCGTGGCTCACATGTCACAGGACAGCAGTTGCTTGACTCAAGCTAGCCAGATAGCCCAATATAAGCTGATACAACTTGTTTTTTGGTTCAGGTTACATATGCTAGCTGCAAGAGAGCTCAACCAAATGGTGTGAGCCTCTGAGAAGAAATTGTCTCTAACTTGTGCCTGCTGTGATGGAAATATTCAAGTCCCTGAGGCCCTTATGCAATTTGGCTCACAATGTGACTCTGATAACAACTCTATGGATCTCATCAACAAGAAAAAAAAGACTGAAAGTCCTTGGTCTGAGTTTTGGTGAAGTTCGTAGAAATGTGGTTTTAAGAGAAGATGAGGCAGTCTGCCCCACTGGCCAACCAGCTGCCTGCAGATTTCTAGCTGATGTTTCTTCAACACAAACAGAGGAGATTATACTCATTTAAGTGTTGCAGATGTTTTTTTCTTTTTCTTTTTGGTTCTAGAAAAATATATTGTGTAAAGTTGCATTCTTAAAATTATATCAAAATGATACTATACTGTGTTCAGCAAGGTACCGGTATTCTTTTCTCTCTAATGAGGATACGCCCCGCACAGCTGCTGTGAGCGGAGCCGCTAATGTTTCAACCGGTGGGTGAGCCGAGGCACAAAGCGTCAACATGGGAGAGAGAGCAGCGGAATAGAGAGAGCGAGAGAGAGAGAGAATGAGAACTCCGGTCTGCAAGAGGCAGAGGAAGAGGGAGGGTGAAAGCACAGGAGAGAGAGCAAGAACAGGAGCGAGGCAGAGAGCTCTCATAAAGTGAGAGAGAAATGGAGCGAGCTTTGAGGCCACACATGTCCTGTTATTGTGTGTAGATGCTTTAGGTAGATGCTCATCTATTGCTGCTTTGGGGGCTGCCCAGCTGTTGCAGTTATAGCAACATAAGTGACTTTATTGCAGATGTATATTTATATAGTTAGTTCAGACACGGGCATTGTACGGCCCGCGGGCCACATCCGGCCCACGGAGCGTCCCTGTCCGGCCCACGGAGCGTCCCTGTCCGGCCCACGGAGCGTCCCTGTCCGGCCCACGGAGCGTCCCTGTCCGGCCCACGGAGCGTCCCCGTCCGGTCCGCCGGAGGGTTCAGAACATCACTGTCACTGTCGCGCATAGCGCAGCCAGCCACAGTGCGCACACACACGGATATGAGGGCTCTTGTTGGAGCGATCCGTGTGCGCACGCACACACCTGTCCGGCCCACGGAGCGTCCCTGTCCGGCCCACGGAGCGTCCCTGTCCGGCCCACGGAGCGTCCCTGTCCGGCCCACGGAGCGTCCCTGTCCGGCCCACGGAGCGTCCCTGTCCGGCCCGCCGGAGGGTTCAGAACATCACTGTCACTGTCGCGCACAGCGCAGCCAGCCACAGTGCGTATGTGTGCGTATGTGCGCACGTGTGTGTGTGTGTGTGTGTGTGTGTGTGCGTGCGCACACGGATCGCTCCAACAAGAGCCCTCATATCCGTGTGCGCACGCACACACACACACACACACACACACACACACACACGTGCTGGCACACACATGCACATTTCTGTCTCCTTTCTGTTTTGCTCACAGCACAGCGAGCTGAAGTGTGCACGTGCACACACACACAAAACCCATTTGCCCACCAAATCCATTTGCCCACCCCATATATATATATATATATATATATATATATAGTATGTAACGGGACTATCCCTATCCTTTAAAAAAAACAAAAACTATTCATATATGAATAAACAATCACTCCCTTCTTCATAATAAGGTACAGGGTGTTTTGTGTACAAAGTATTCAAATGTACATTTTATTTGTACATATTCCTTTACATACAAGGTATTTTTTACTACAAGCTTTTTTTGGTCAATATTGCCTGGATGTTTATTTTCTTTGTGTTAAATACAATGGTTAAAAGGTCAAATTAAAAGATAAGTTAATAAAATGTTCCTCAAATCCACTGTGTGGGGATGAAGCAATCGGCTGTGTGTGTGTGTGTGTGTGTGTGTGTGTGTGTGTGTGAAGGGTTGTGCGCTCTCCCTGCGAGAGCCCCTTTGTTTGGTGGAAAATCTTATGCCTCAAAGAATCCACATGTCTCTCAGACAGCTGCTGAGCGTCCTGTAGTGCACTGGCCTCCACATGGGTCTGGCTCGCATCACTGCGCATCTGCTTTGATTGTTGTTACATAACTCAGCATTTTGTCCCTTTTACCTTTCCCTCCTCCCAGAGAACAGCTTTGTATTTTTCTCTCTGCCTTTTGCTTTTCACAGTGAATTTGATTTTATTCTACTTCACAGTAGAGCTGGTGCTTTTTTCTTACTGCATCATGTCTTTAATGTGCATTGTGACTGCTTGTTTCTCCAATGTTAATTTAGTAACAATTATAAATATTCACATTGCTATATATTGTTGAGGGTTAGGGGTTAGGGCCAGAGCTCTCCAAGATTTCACAAAAATGTTTCTATCATTATTTGGTTTAGATTTTACAAATGTAACTACATTTTTGTTTTCATCTGCAGGACACACTTTCTTTGCAGAGTCAGGAAGTGTCTCCAACATGGGGGTAAAAACCTTCACCCACTGTTCAACCTCACACAGCCAGGAGATGCTGGAGAAGCTGAACGCTTTACGCAGTGAGGGTCACCTCTGTGATGTCACCATCCGGGTCCAAGACAAGCTCTTCCTGGCCCACAAAGTCGTTCTCGCCTGCTGCAGTGAATTCTTCCGCTCAAAACTGGTGGGTCGGCCAGAGGAAGAGGACAAGTTTGTGTTGGAACTGCATCATGTTACAATCAGTGGCTTCGCTCCACTTTTGGAATATGCATACACATCGACACTCTCCATCAGCACTGAGAATATCATCGATGTACTGGCAGCTGCAAGTTATATGCAGATGTTTGCTGTCGCCAGCACGTGTTCCGAGTTCATGAAGTCAAGTATTCTGTGGGGCCCGGGTAACAACAACAACAACAACAACAACAACAACAACATGGCGTCAGATAAACAGCACGAATCTGCACAAGAGAGCACCTCATCAAACTGTGCCCTTACACCACTGGACGGCAGTGTGTCGCCTGTGTCGTCAGACTGCAGCTTAATGGAGAGAAATGTGCCAGTCTGCCGTGAATCGCGACGAAAACGCAAGAGCTTTGTAACAATGGCATCACCTGAGAGTCCACTCAAATGCACTACACAGATGATCACTTCCTCCCCTCAAATCCCCAACCCCTCCCCTGCATTCTCAGATAGCACAGCCCAGCCAGTCGAGTCCTCTCTGGCTTTTCCATGGACTTTTCCTTTCGGTATTGACCGAAGGTTCCACCCAGACAAATCAAAACTCCCAGAGAGCCCTCGCTGTTTAGAGCAGGTGGCTTCGGGTACCTCGGACGTGGTGGTAAGTCGACGGCTCAGTGACTACCTGACATGCGAGAGCTCCAAGGCAGTGTCATCACCAGTGCCAGCAGAAGAGGAAGATGTGAGGGTGAAGGTGGAGCGTCTTAGTGATGAAGAGGTCCAAGAGACATCCTCTCAGCAAGTTAGTGCCTCCCAGAGCTCCCTGAGTGACCAGCAGACAGTGCCAGGGAGTGAACAGGTCCAAGAGGACCTACTCATCAGTCCTCAGTCCTCCTCTATAGGTGGGCTAATCTCCATCATGCTCATATCCACACTTATTTCAGCATAAGTAGTTGTAGTTGCCTATAGCCTAAAATTATTTTAAACAAGTGTTGAATGGGTCAATATCGAAAAAAAGAACATAAGTGTTTTGGTGTTTTTGGAGTATTCAAATAGAATCTATGTCCCAGTTCACTTGCCACAATGCTGCTTTTTTAGACATGCAATAAAACCTTTTTTTGTGTCTTAATATCAATGTTAGTGGACCCTATTTTTCTCCCATGGCCCAAATTCCTGTTAGAAATGGAAACACTGGTCATCTTTGACTGGCACAGATTTGTATCCAGTAGCATCAGTTCTAAAATGGACCTTCGAGTCAGCAGCTTAGTAGACAACTACCATACAAATTTTTTTTTTTTCAGGGTCAATGGATGAAGGAGTGTCTGAGGGATTGCCATCAATGCAGAGTACCTCTAACGCCGGAGGACATGCAGAAGATGATGAAAGGTATCATTTGTTACAACTTGTAGAAAGAGAAGTCACTGGCACCAAAGAACATACAGACACAAACCTCACCACTACATGTCTGAGCCCCTGTCTGGGTAATACACTGAGATGACATGAGGGACAATAATGTGGAGAATTTCATTGTAAATGCCTGTAACTGGAAATTAATGAATGTTGGAAACAATCTGACACATCTCAGTATCATCTCTACCATCTCATCTTTGTCCCATAACATCTCAACAAACTTTAGAACAGGACCCTTGACATGGAAAGTGTTGGTCAATTTGTATTTGAGACATTTTTTTTGTCAATGCTGGCGACATTTTTAGACACTTCCCAGACCACATACCAGGTTGAATATTTCTTCAAACGTTCCCTCTGTCTGTGTATCAGGTTGGAAGGTATTCAGTATCCATACCACCTCTATATCAGCCCTTCAGCCCGACCAGGCACCAATGGTCCTGACAGGCCCTTTCAATGTCCAACCTGTGGGGTCCGATTCACACGCATTCAGAATCTGAAGCAGCACATGCTCATACACTCCGGTAGGTCAAATGAGGGAGTAAAACACAACTTTTGTTTTTTGATGTTCATATTACAACAAATGGTGTCAAAATGTGTTGAGCCGTGTTCAAACTTAAAGTGAGTGTCAACCAGACAAGATACATATTTATAGTGACACAATCAGCCATCACTTCTTTTAACACAACTAAATGTGTGACTATATGAATGGCTTGTGTTGAATGTCGTTGTTTTCTTTAAATTGTGGTGAAGTTCGATCAACTAACTTCGTAAAATCCAGTAGTAAAACCAAAATGAAAATGAAAAAACATTACGTTATGGTTTGTCTGACATATAAATGTTTTTATGACTTATCTCAGCAGAATGAAGGTAAAAGAAAATAGTATTTCAGGGAAAGACAGTGGAATTAAATATGTAAACAAGGAGGAGCAAGTCAGTTTGATGCACTCAATATGACGGTGTATAGCTGATGCAACACCATGTAAAGGCTGTAAAATATGTATTTTGTCCCTCAAAATCTGCCCAATGTAGTTTATATGTTTCCCCCATTGAATCAACTTTGCTCCGTTTGTTTGACACATAAGCTGAAATATTAAGACAATCAAAGAATCAAAATAGAATCAAATCATCATGGAATGATCGAGTTACCGTCTCCTCCCCCCCTTGCCTTTGCAAATACAAAACATAATTTGTGGCAAAAGATTATTTTTTTGTTTACATTTGAACTGGAAATCACGGAAACTTCAGATGTAACAATCGTTCTCGGTATTAGTGATCAAAAAAACGTTGTTTTGATATTGGCTTACTTTACTTTCCAGCATCTTGTATAGAGCTTGTTGATAGATGAAGTTTTTTTATTCTGGTAAACACTGATGTGACTTGGACACTAACTCTATTAATCCTGCTTGAAGAGACATCAGCTAAGCATTGCTCTTCCCTCCCCCCTCAGGCATTAAGCCTTTCCAGTGTGACCGCTGTGGGAAAAAGTTCACACGGGCCTACTCCTTAAAGATGCATCGGCTGAAGCACGAAGGTAAACGCTGTTTCCGGTGCCAGATTTGTAGCGCCACATTCACGTCCTTCGGTGAATATAAGCACCACATGAGGGTCTCCCGACACATAATCCGCAAGCCGCGGATTTACGAGTGCAAAACGTGCGGCGCCATGTTCACCAACTCTGGCAATTTAATTGTACACCTGAGGAGTCTGAACCATGAGGCATCCGAGCTAGCAAACTACTTCCAGAGCAGGTGAGGAGTTCAGGGGGATTGGCCCCCATTATTTACTCAGGTCTCACCTGGATCAGAGAATGCCACTTTGATTACAATACCTGGGGCTCATTTGACTTTTTGCTTGTTTAACAATGTTTTTGAGATTATTTCAGTTGAATATTAGATCTAATATGCCACGTAATTGGATTTATTTATTGAGAAGGTTTTGTTTCACTTAGTTAAAGGTGCAAGTGTGTAAGATTCCGGTCTTTTTTTTCACCTCTATCTTGTGTAATGAAATTACGAAACAATTATATATATATATTTGTACAAATGTATAATCACCACAATGTATGACTTGCTTTTTATATAACCCTATAATGAACTCAGAGTGGACGCACTAGTCTTACGATCACTACTGCGATATTTTGAGCTTTCATGACGGCTGAGGGCTACCAATGGTTCTCCTGCATGCTCTAATGGGAAGGGTGTGGTGATACAATATGCAACTTCACCAGCCGATGTCTCCAAATCTTACACACTGTACCTTTAAAAGAATGTTTATTTTTAAGTGTCATTCATATATTTCTTCCCAAAAAGGGAGATGAGGAGGTTGACAGCACTCATATCTGTTCAGATCTGCCTGGAGCTGGCCCAGCAGGAGCAGCACTATGTTGGCAAACCACAACATTTCACTTTTCACAAACATCTTTCATTAATTGAATCAGTCCAAAATAACTTCCAGAGGTTTTGTCTCTTGGCTGGTTGAATTGGCATTCAGGTTATTACATGCTGACTCATGAACTTGCTTGTGGATCTTGTACAAATGAATTGAGGCTGTCAAGCTTTTTAGCTTCCTTTGTTTCTGCCTGTAGCTGTAATATTTACCTCATAATCATTCAGCAAGATAGAGGTTTCAGTCTTCTCCAAAATGCTTTTTTCAAATTTCAATTTGTAATCATGCTTTGCTCACCTAGAACATTGAATAAGATCATACAAACACAACTCTGATTCTGTTTGTCTCTAATTGAATTTTCCCCACAGCTCAAACAGCAGGATTACAGTGAACAAAGCCTTTGACACCCGAGTTAGTCTGTTTACTTCCACGTCCAGACTTCAGATACAATAAATGAGTCACGACTCTGGAAGCTGCAGATCCTGATTCAGCTGTTTTCTCGGCCTCAGTAGCAGTGGATCTGAACCACAACAATATTTCATACTGGAATTAAATTTGATACCATGTGCACTTACATTTTAGAGCTTATGTCATAGTGCACTTCTTTACAATGAAACCACAACTGTTCAAATTATGTCCATGCACAGATAGATGATTAGATGTAATGTGAAGCATTTGTATTCACATCTTCACCATCTCAGCGTCTTTTATACTTGTGCTGAATTTGTTGGCATCAAATCACTGCCATACAATCGTAAATGACAACTTCCCCTGCCTTTGTTCTTGGTCTAACTCGGATACTAAATGTGAAGATGGCAGATCAGATCTGACCATTTTATTCAGTCTGACTGGAGATTCCATGGATATAGTTCAGATTTTTATGGCAATGAGACAATATTATATTAAACATTTAAAATCCCTCAAAGAAAATATGTGGCACACTATGGGCACTTTTCAGTTATACTCATATTTACGTGAATGGGAAGAAAAGTTAACCTTGCCAAGATCACAAAATTGATTTAAACATCTTTAACAAGTCATCTTTGCCCCTGTCTATCTTTAAATATTCCCGTTGTATCTGTAATCTGTATATTTCACAGACAGAATCTGTAAAACAGTCAAATTGACATATTCTCTTCATCCTTGCAGTGATTTCCTCGTGCCCGACTACCTGAGCCAGGTACAGGAGGAGGAGGAGGTGTTGGGCGTCCAGTATGAACTGGATGAGTCCCAGCATAGTTCCATCTACCCAGGCAGCACCTCCAACCCCACCACTGTTGCCACCTCCTCCTCCTCCTCTGTACAGATGCCTGTCATCTCACAGGTCTCCTCCTCCACCCAGAATTGTGAGAGTTCGCCCGGCTTCCTTTCACCAGAGCCCCTGAATCCCACCGAAGCTTTAGCCGCTCTTAAGGTGGCTGCTGACGGGACGGCAGGCAGGACAGAGGAGACCAAGATGGACACCAATGTAGGTGGTAGTTCCCCCGAGGCGTTTGAGGGAGAGGAGCAGCGGCGTGTCCAGGCCAAGGAGCTGGTTTCTATTACCATAGAATGAGTCAAGTCTTGTACTTGCTCGTCATGTCTTACTTTGCAGCCACGTTATATGGGAATATCAGTCGGAGCGTCATGACAGCCAATGATGACGAGTTGGAAATGTGCTGGTGTTGAAATGTCATCGTGTGTAGCCGTCAACCTAACCCATCATTAGTGACCTGAATACGTAAGTTGCCTCATTGTTGCTTTACACTTTCAACTCTGATGCACTTGTTTGAGTTTGTTACACAACAAACCAAATCCAGCAAAATCAAACATCATTTGACCTGCAGTTAGATTTTGAACTCTGGGTTGAGTCTCAGTTTCAAAGTGTTAATGTCCCAAACGAGCAAGTGAAGAGTACTTTTTCTGCAGCTTGTCTTTTCCCATATGATGTGAATGCACTAAAGTCATTTATATTTTAGCCAATTTATTTGAGTTCAATCCAAGCCTTGCCCTATTTTTGGAAAGTGCCTGAGTTCCAATTTTAAACAAAGTCATATGTCAAGGATGAAGAGGTCTTGACTTTGCCAGCAGTGACAAATCAAGTCTGCAAACTGAGCTTAAGAAAAAATGTTATCTGTAATTCATTTGTAGTGAAAATGCTGGTTTGTAAGGACAGACACTTCCTTCGGTGCCGTCGCTTTAGGCAAACTGTTCAATGTCAATATTATCTATATTGCAATAGCTTGTACTGTAGTGTACTATTTGAATGCTGTGTAAGTTGGGTGTTGTGAAATATATGTCGGATGTGCGTATGTGCATCGATATCGAGACATTTCAAAACATTTCATTTTTAAATGTTTATAACTTGAAATTATATAACAGAGTATTCCCTTTAGATGTTTGTGCAGTATATAATTTTCCGACCTATTACAAGTCTGTTTTTTTGTTTTGTTTTTTTCTTTCTAACAAATTGAATTTAAACTCTGGGAGTTTAGAAAAAGAAAAACTTGTTGAATTTTTTTGGTTTGAAACAAAGAAGTATGTGACAAAATACGACCAAACTTCAGACATAAGAATTTCAAATTTGTAGTAAGACGGTGTTCTAGTCCTCGATGGGCTCTAACAGGTAGTAATGTAGCATTTCATCAAAGCTGAAGTTCGGACTGCTTTTCAAACCGCAGCCATCTTCCGTTTTCAATACACTTTGTCCAAGATATTGATTGATATTGATATCTGATTGAAATTCTGGTTGTCCTAACTAACCAAGGTACATAGCTGATGTTCTAAAGTTGTCTGTTGCATGACCGTTGAAGTGTGATGTTTAAAAAAGGTACACTGCGACTGTCTTTAAAAAAGAAGTATCCTTTAATCGTTTTTAAAAAATGTTCCTGGATAATAAAAAACAAGACAATTCGCGTTCCCCTGAAGTGCGGAATAGCAGCCAGCAGTTGATTTGTCTTTGTCTCGAACACGATGAAAAGCCTCTCTGTGAAGGACATCCCTGGTTTGCTGTGCGCTGTGGCCGGCGAGCAGGAGGTGATGCACATGGGTTGTGTTTGAGTGCGATGGCCAGTTTTCTGCAGAGGTCACATCCAGAGAAGGAGTGCGCTGGGCTGAGCGATGGTGTTGCCTTGGAAGCAGGAGGAGTTTGCTGTTATGTGAATGGAAAAACTGTGAGTTGAATCATTCTAAGTGATGAATATAAGATACTCTGGGTGGTAAGAGCTTATGTGTCACCTCCAGCTGTTTGGCAATTTGATGTTTCTAATTTCATTTCTGTTTTTTATGCTGACTTAAGGTCAAACCTCCAACGTGTGTTACCTGTGTTGTGCCTGTATTTGGAAGATATTGATGCCTGTGACGACCCAGGAGTTGAATGCTACTGACTATGAAAGGGTTTGTTGTGGAGTGAGAGCCCTCATCTTCTTGCTGACTGAAAGAGGCGCAAATGGCTCCACACGTCTCATTCTCACAGCAAGATTGTAGCCCTCACAGAGGGTTGATTGTAAATGTAAAGCTGAATATTGCAGTGAGGAGGTGGTGAATATTAACGGCAGCGTCCTAATTATGGCAATCCCCTGAGAGCCTGCGTTCCCTGTGCCATCCGCTCTGTTGTTTTTGAAAGTCGTGCCATTTGCCCGTTTTGTCTGGGTACATGTCGAGTTTTTTCCTCCAGGACCAAATGTCCTCTGTCTCGTTGGGGATGTGCCATGGCAATCAGTATCTGCACATGTTCAAAGAAAAAGAATCACTTCAAGTGGTCCATGCTATTTAGCAAAGGGGTCCTGCTGTTTTGGCCCTGAAAACACTGTATGATATTGTGCTTTTAAGAGGCTAGCCTTAGTAAATGGACCTATTGACTCAAGTTGCACAATATCAAAATTTTAGAAAACGTTTTCTATTCTCCATTTGTATGTCATGCTTTTCATCGGCTGTGTTTGGTGTCTGTACCAAGACATTTTTATAATGAAATGCTGCTGTTGTCGAAACGCAAAGTGCCCAAAATATTTTTTGAACCGATGGTGTGCAATAAATAGACAGGTGGTGTTTTCAAACTTTTCATTTTGATTTTGAAGTGATGAATTATATTATATACGCATATATATGAAACCATGTAGTATGATGTCGTTTCATTCAAATGTGACTAAAGGTGAGTCAAATAGGTGAGAATTCCTTTTGATGTGTGAAACAGACTTTGATGTTCTGCGCCATTCTTTTTGTTTTTCAAAGCTGCAACTTGGCATCGTTCTGTGACGTGGAGAGCATGTCGTCAGTGATCCGTTCAGTCAAGGTCTTATTTGTGGTAATTTCGTATCCATGAGAGCTCTGATCAGTTGTTGCATGCCCTCTTCTTTTCTGTACGTTCTCCCTTTATGTGCAATGGTTGACGACATGTTGATTATATACAGGACATGCCTTTTCAATGTACACTCGATATTGTATATGTTTTCCAGTCCTTAAGGTATATTTAAGATTATCAAAATGCAAGGAAGGAGAAAAAAGCTGTTGGCGCTTAATAATGGCATATATATTTTTGTTGACTTTTGTACGGTGCTGTTTCATGGCACCTTTGGATATTCTTGTTCAATGTGAATAGAACGGCTGAAGGTGGATACACACTGCGCAAGAGCAGAGACGTTTGTTCGTGCTCCCAGGGCTGCAAGAACAAGATGATGTCCTTCTGTTCTTGCAGCCCTGGTTTGGGAGTTCTTGCAGTTTGTTTTTGACTCTTCATCTGAGCAGGACTTTGTTCTTGTGTCCGACAGCTGTTGTGTGATTGGTCAGAAATTTGGTCTGCACTCAAACTTCCTGTGAAGTATGAAATGTCCTGACCAGCAAGAACTTTGTTCTTATTCTTGCAGCCCGAGGAGCAAGAACAAAGCTGTCTGTTCTTGCGGAGTTGGTATTGAGCTTTAGTATGGGGTCTTTCTGTGACTGTCTGCA
>JAFBJT010111334.1:0-28095 GCA_016785325.1 Chascanopsetta lugubris | reverse complement strand
ATTAAGTCCTGGTCATTCATGTCATGTCTTTTCGTCTGTGTCTATCGTTCCCTTCGTCCACTTCCTGTTTTACTTTGGTGACAGCGTCTTGTCTTCCTGTATTGTCTGCACGCTGTCTGCCTTGTCTGCCTCTCTCCCTGATTCCCTCATTGCCTTCACCTGGTGTCCTCTGGTGATGACCCACACCTGTCCGTGATCCCTGCTCTCCCTTTATATTTTCCCATCTCCCTTTGTCTGTTGTCAGTGCGTCGTTTATGTGTCGTCAAAGACCTCACGTCCTCTTGTGGAGTATTCTTCTCGCCTCGTATATCTTTGCTCTTGTTTTTCCCAGAAGCAGTTTATACCTTTTTGTATAGCACGCCACAGAGCTCCGTTTGTTTTTTGAACCTTCCTTAGAGAATAAAACATATTGAACTCGTCTCTCGATCCTCCGACTCATGCATTTGAGTCCATACAGTGTCTTGCCCGTTCCTAACAAATCTATGTTGTTTGTTGAATGGGTGCCATATTGTTTTTAGTTATTGGAAAACAAATCTGCTCACGGGTTAAAACAATGGAACCGGAACCGGTTCTGAATTTCTATCACACTTGTAGGTGACTTTAATATACTTAGTACATGTAGACCAGGGGTGGCCATTATGTCGAGGGTAGTGCCGATCTATTGCGAACAGTGATTCCCACCCCCGTCAACGAATTGCCGGCAACCCGTGTCAGCCAGCGCCCATCACGTGTCACCATGGGGGAGAGAGACAGAGAGAGACACAAACACACACACAGAATTAGAGACCGCACGTCACGCACACACAGAGTGAGAGAGGGTCTGTCTCACACACACACACACACACATACACACAGAGTGAGCGAGTGTGCGTCACCAACTACCCCCCCCCCCCACACACCCCCACTCCTAGGACCCAATAGATCGCCATGACTTTGTCATAAAAAAAAAGCTGGCAGGGTGAAAAATAGAGGCCATCCCTGATGTAAACAATGAAAACAACAGCCACAGTAGCAGATCCATGTCATTGTTGGACTCGATTGGCCTCAGTCAACTTGTTGAGCGTCCCGTCCATTCTCACCGTCACACTCTAGATCTAGTTCTATCATACAGGATCAGGATGGGAAGCTGAATGGTGCACCCAGCACCGACCCACTTGACCTCATACTATCTGACCACTGCTGAGTTACCCTCAGCTTCCAGGAGCTCACTCTCCAGGTCTTTACACGACAGCATCTTCACCGGATTCGAGACGAGTGAACGCACCGTCGTGTCTCAGTGTGGCAAATCAGTCATCCACTCCTTTCATGTACGAAAGTCCACACGGCGCCTCAGAGCACATCACAGGCAACTTATCATAGGCAACATAACAAGATCATAGCACCGCTGCCCTTAGACTAAATGCATAGAAGTTAAGGTTAGCAACACATCACACAGAATCAAGGTTCTATCGGCTCTATAGGAATTCCCCACCCGGATTTCCCCTTAAGAAACACCTATCAAAGAATCTTATCCACTTCACCCTCTTTAGTCTTTGCTCCTATCCCTAAATAAACCTCTTCTGGAATCAATTCTCTGACGGAGTTGTGGTTCATAGCTAGTGATCATCAACCATCCACTTCACAAGGAATCCTTACTCACGCCGCATCTGATACTGCTACCAACTTTGATAGCTTTCTTACAATCCACCTCTTATAGTTCGATTCCAACAGAATTACTCAAAGTCTCACGTTAAAATTACAGAAGCTTGATTAATCTATTGAACTGAGCCATATCATCAGGCTATGACCCACTTTCCTTCAAATTAGCTGTAATAAACCTCTCGTAAAAAAACAAAACAACTGAAGATCCAGTGGTACTCTCTAATTGCAGACCCATTTCAAGCCTGCTCTTTATGTCTGAAATCCTCCTTATGTGACAATTATTTGTATGAAGGATTTCAGTCAGGATTTAGAAGTCAGCATGGTGCAGAGACTGCCCTGACAACAGTGACCTATGACCTTTTAATCTCATCATTTAATGGTGGATAATTGGTCACCGATTAGCTTTAATCAAGTGTTGATTTTGCCGAGCCTTCAGAAGGGAAGGTTAGTGGTTCGCATCCAGCCTCAGACAGGCTGCAGTGTCACTGGCCACACTGATACACAGATGAAGATGGTGATCAACTTAACCAACTCAAAGTTTTGTGCATTGAAACTTTTGTGGAATGGAAAAAATGCCCAGATTACAGACAGGTCAACTCTACAAGTTCTCAGTTATATTCTGCATTTACAACACGGCAGGGCTGTGGGTGAACTGAGGTCTCTCACACCAGAGGCTAATTACAGCAGTGAGTTCAGATACAGACTTTTTACACCTATGATTTATGTATTTTGGAAAAGAAGATCCTCTACCTTACTATTGTTATCATGACCTACTATTACCATTGTTATTATCACAAATTACTATATTTATATATCACCACTGATGCTGCTATTACTGCTATAATTTTTCTTAACTCTCTCTACTTTTCTCATCTATTTTTCTTTTTTATATACCGTTTCCTGTGAGTCTGATTATTGAACTGCTTTAATGTTGAACTTCCTCCACTGTTGAATTATTAACATACAAGACAGCATCCAAATAGAATAACACTATTTTCTCCTCTTTGCCAGGTGAGGCACTTTAATGAAGCTCCGATCTTTCTAACTGGGAGACAGAAGAGTGGCTGCAGTTCTTTAATTCACATCGATGTGAATAATTCTCCTTCACCTTGACACTTTCTGAAGCTTTGTAAAGAGAGCGGTATAATCTCCTCTTCACTCTCCATGAGGCTTCTCAAACAGTTCAGAACAGAACAATTCACACGTCGGAATACTCCAGAGACTCAAGGTCTGAGATGTAGGTCAGGTTGTGTAGTTTGCTTTTCCTGAGATACAGAGGAAAATATCCATCCATCCATCTGTCCATTACTTATGCCAATGTCAATAGGATTGTCAGCAGAGGTAAATTGTACATTTCATAAGCAAGGGAAAACAATGATGAATAGAGAATAACAATATTATTGAATGATGATTAATTATCTTTATTAAATCAACATGCAGAAACATATATGATATTTGGGGTTTTCAGTGTGTACTTCAACATTCTGTTTGCCCTTGTTGTGAGGTTAAGAGTGATTTCACATGCCGGGTCTGAGCTGAGACGCTGCTCCACAAACATGCTGTTTTATCCTCAGTCGCCAAGAGAAACACGCTCCACTGACTCTATGCTGGGAAAGGCACTGCCTCATGTTAAGTGAGGAGAGGTTCGGTTGAATTTTAGGACAAATGAAATGGGGTCACCCCAGGACAGGGTTACCTACTCTACTGTAAGGGTGGGCGATACTGGGAATTCTGGTCGAGTGTATCGATCCGATTCCAAGTAAATACATCGATACCGATACTTTTTTACTTGAAATGTCTTGATCGTTGAATAATTTTGTGATTTTGCCTTTAGTTAGTTGATTATGATTGTAAAACACAGGACAAAGATTTTGGGCGAAAACAAATGTTTTCTGTTTAGTAACTACAACAATATAAAACAATGTAACAGTATAGAAATAATAAAATAATTCCCCTATTACCCTCTACTACACACAATCCAAGAAAAATTCACTAGTGCAAAATAACAAAAAAGAAACAACGTAGCAAACATATTAATATAACAAAACAATGACAAAATGATTCAGATTTGTTTGTAACTGTAATCTGCATGTTGCCTAAATAGGAATTGTAGGGAACTGTTAAATGTTCATTTAGCAGTTAACACAAAGGGTTATTATATTCAGCCACATTCATATTTCAGGTTTGAGGCATATATCTTTATGTAAGTGTATATTTTTGAGTTCCAGTAAAACAATTGAGATTTTTTTTCAACTGGCTGAATTTATGATAATAGTTTCATCAGCCTGCTAAAGTTGCTTCTCTGATCACCAATGACACTGTGAAAAACTGTCATATCCTGTTTTCATCTTGTTCTCCCGTTCCCACTTCCTGTCTCTTATTGTGAAGCCCTGCTCATTGTGTGTGTGTGTCGCGTCTACTTCCTCTCATCTCCTCTCCTCGTTATCCCTCATCCCCGTCACCTGTCTGCGTCCGCACCTGGCTCCCATCCCCACTCACTGTCTCGTGTATTTGACCCCCTCGTTCTCCGCCTGTTCCTTGTCGTGACGTCTCGTATTTCTTGTTTGCCTTGTACTTCGAGTATTACTCACGCTTGTATTCCTCGCATCCTTGAGTTCACTCGTGTCTCCTGCATTCCCGATCGTGTTGGATTATCCTGTATTCCTCATTCCTGTCTGCGCTGTTTGCGCATTGTTCCTTTAAGCGTCATCAAAGACTTTGCTGAACTATCATTACAACTGACTCTGCGCTTGGGTTTCCTGCCTCGTGTTATGACACAAACATTGCGTCATGCTGGAGATGACCTGGACACTCCTGATTTCCTGGCTGAAACCCCTTTGCCAGAGACCTCCGTCGCTGTGTAGGGGGTCCGGTTTGGGTTTGGGCCTCTCTCCCGCCTCAAACGTAAGTTCCATCAAGTCATGTGGTTAATGTATTTTGCTGTTCTCTTTACCTGTCAGGCAAAATGAAAAGCAAGATGGCCTCCTGCTTCAGCAAGTGTAGAAATAAGGTACATGATGAAAGGAGGGACAGTGAGGTCGGGCAGAATGAGACTCACACAAGTGATGATGCATATAAGACACAATGTTCTGCACTGGGCCCTCCAGCTGTCAAAGTGGCTCATAACGTTCATCTGTACATATGTTTAAAGTATTTGCAGAAATGGCCAGAAATGGCCAGTTCAATACCTGGGACAGAAAGTCAAAATTAGAACGTAAATACTAGTGATGGGAATTTTGGCTCTTTTCAGAGAACCGGTTCTTTTGGCTTGGCTCATTAAAGAGAGCCAGCTCTTTCAGCTCCCAATTTGCTCCTCATTAATTACTAATGCAAAAATGTATCACATCAAATGTATATCATTTAAATGGTTTAATCTAAATCCTAATTAAACTGCAACAAAATATATATTATAATACATTTTATAATACAAAAACAAAGACCCATCTAAACAGACAACTATTTACAGTGAAACAACACATCAACAAAACATATCAATTTAAAAGTGCAAAAAGAAAAAGTAGCGTCCAGGTAACAGTTGTGTCTTTAGTGAAGATTGTTATTCAAATAAAACCAAGTGCCTCAGCTTTGAGGGATTGATCCTGTTCCTCCTCCTCTGTTCTGAATGATCTGCCCTGTTTTGGAGAAGATTCTCTCTGAGGGGACGGATGTTGCTACAATGCACATTCTACACTCTGCCTTTGTACCATCAAACACATTCAAATGTGTCCATACTTTACTCCATTTAATTCATTTCTCTTACCCTTTCTAGCGCACAGCTCTGCTGTGTGTGTGTGTGTGTGTGTGTGTAACTCCTCCCCCTCCCCCTGCGCTCCGATGCCACAACTCGGACAGGAAAAAAAAATTCACCAATATAAATGTACGTCCCTGACCGAGAATCAAACCCACATCCCCCACATAGCAGTTCCAGTTGTTGGCCACTGACCCACCTATAAGATAAGGATGTTTTGTATAAAATCGTATCTAATCAGACCAGTTTGTTTTTGCGACCAACACATCACTACCAAATACTGAAAGAGGGTGAGGGTGTCTGATCATGTTCTTCACCTCTTTGAAGAATTCACAACACAGACCTTGGAAAGACTCTGGAGGTCTCACTAATGTCTTTTGAATTAAATGATAACTTTGTTGAAAACTTTGTGTCAAACACCCACAGTAGAGAAATGTATTTCTTTTTTGTTTTTCCCTTGTATTTTCCCCGTGTCTCAAGTCTGGGGTCCTCGACCAGTTGCCAGATAATTTACAATAATTCAAACAATTTAATTAAATTTTAAAATAGGCCGAATATACAATCGATTCTGTAAACCAAAAACATTTTTTGATATCCGTGAACTGATGCCTGCTCCTACCCGACCAGCTCTAACCTGTTCTGCGAAAAGTGTGTAATTCCCATGCTTTTATTTTGATAGTTAAAGACGGAAGCAATGTTTGTGTAAAGAGGTGCAATGGACTTAGTGGGTGTCAGTGTTTGATGTTGACAATGTGGAAAAAGCAGTTGTTTCATTCAAACAGTCCCTGTGTTTAAACCTTGTTATTGCTGTGCCAAGCACATAGAACAGCTTTCTTTTGAAAGGCACTGTCTGAGGGTCTTAAAGTTCTTTTAGTACATATGTGATAGATTGGGTCAAAATACAATACATTTTTGAAGCATTTTCTTCTCTTGTGTAACATTAAGTCGAAGTAGTAGATTTTGTTTAGATGTGTGGTAGATGTAGATATTGTTTGTTGGTTGTGGATGTACCAGTCGTACTAATGGTTATAATGTAAATATAAGAAAAAGATGCTTAATTTGTTTTGTTGATGAAGATCAACCAAACGCAATTGACCGATTGAGAAACTCGAAGGATTTCTAATAACTCTTTGAATCAAACAGCTCGAGAAGTATATCGAATATTTAAACCCTCTGAGTGTTGTGAGGAGGTGCCGTCTTTCCCTCCTGATCACAGTGGGTCTTACATATTGCAAAGAGAACAAAATATCATCAACCACGACAACAACAAATCCTTTGCCTGCTCCGCTCCTGTCCAACCAAAATGAGATGAGGGAGATTCAGAGATTGAAGCCGAAAAAAAGCAGTGAGCGGGAAGAGAGAGGATGAGAGCAGGTGGTGGTTTGCATGCCTGTTGTGGTCAATCATTAGTACTGAGACACAGTGAAGCATCAAATAAACAGCAGGTCTGCTCTGTGTTGTCAAATCAAATTAAATTGATGTATACAGCTCACATTCACAAATAACAATTTGTCTCGCTGGGTGAGTGAGTGACATCCTCTGTGCTTAGACCCTCAGCAAGAGTCAGGAAATACCACCAAGGGAAATAGAGTAGGTGGAAAGCTCAGGGAGAGTCACATGTGAGGGATCCTACCCCCAGGACGGACAGACGGACGATATATCACATGAAACAATAATACAAACGGTATGAATGTAGATGTGTCAATCCATTTACAATCAGCTGCCACAGCAACTCGATTCACCGTCATCATCCAGAATCAAGTGTCACTTCCGTCACAGTCACAGGATCCCTTTTGGAGTCAGCCCCCAGTGGTTACCCTATGAACTGCAAGTTTTTTTTCACTCCCTATTGTGCTTCATCGGTCTGCAAAGGAATCTTGGCCGTCAGTCTATACACAGTTCTGCTAAGTGCGTGCATGTATGGGGTATGGGGGTTTTTGTGGCGCCGTCTAATTTTAGATGGTGTTGCGTTGAAGTTGCGCTGGGATTTCTGTATTACTGTACCTGCAACGAGCTCTAAAGTCACGCTCTGGGAGTGGGGGCGATCCTGGTTTTTAGCTCTGGATCAGACTCCTACACCACATGCTTTCTTTTCTTTTCGCCATTTTTGCATGTTTCTGTCCCTAAACACCAACTCCAAGCTTTCAGGCCGACGCGCCTCAGTGTAGCTTGGTCGACCACCTAACCCCGTTCAAATGACCAATAGCATTTGATTGTGACACTTGATTAACCGATGACTGTCACTGATGATGACGTCAAGTTGAGCAGCTTCTCTATCATTTCAAAATAAGAGGGGACACAGCAGTTTATTGAAATGTGCATTTTTTTGCAATATAATGGCAACTATTTCTTAAACATTTTCTCCAGAATATTTTCTAAAATCCCACCAAATTTGGTGAAAAGTAGCCCACATTTGATCAACCAGCCCAATGCTACGTTAACTAACATGTTCAAAAGAAGCCCCAGCTTCTCATACAGCTTCTATATCTATCTCTTCTGTCCTCTCTGTGAGTGTGCTTGTGTGTTGTTGATGGAGGCTCCAGCTTGTTGTGGAGTTATGTGTGTGTGTGTGTGTGTGTACTGAGGCTCAGAGTCTGTGATGTAGAACTGGTCACAGAATTGTTGAGTACTTGATGGCGACGAGCAGCAGCTGGTAAACAAGTGCATGACAATGATTTTAGAGCTGAAATGATTGATCAACTCTAATCTATTCTAGAAATTATTCAATTACAATTTTCCTCAATCTAATAATCAAATATTTAAAGGTGCTTGAGATTTGGAAGGCTACCGTCGATTCAAGCATAAAGGAGAACCTATGCAAGACTTCAATTGTCATTAAAGCTCAAAAGATGTTTAGTGTGTCCACTCTGGGCTACTGTAAAAACATGACTGTCCCCACGGGAGGACGAGTTCCTGCTGTAAATATACACTAGAGGGCTTTTTTCAGGGTTATTTAAAAAGCAAGTCATACATTGGGGTGATTATACATTTGTAAAATGGATTTAATTTTTTTGTGATTCTATTTCTATAGATAGAAGTGACTGACCAAAATCTTACACACTACACCTTTAATTCATTTTTCGCTGCAACTGTTGGTTAAGGAACTGATGTAACATTCGCTATTTCTCATTTACAAGATGCATGCATACACACACACACACACAGACACACACACACACACACACACGCGCGCGCGCGCCTCCCAGTGATGGCGCCTGTAGGCTGACTAGACATGAAAATATCAGGTGATCAGTCGCATAATGATTATGTAATTATCAGACTTGTGTCTTTTCTATATTTGTACTATTTATTTTTGCTTATTCCAATTATCGTTTCATCAAACTGAAAAAATAATCGAAAGATGAATTGATTACAAAAATAATCGATAGCTGCAGCTGTAATTGATTTATCATCGCCGTCTCGGGACAGTGGGATGTCTGAGAAGTTGCAGAGAGTGACAACGCTGTCACAAAAGTAATCACCGATGTGCCTGCGCTGCTCCTACGTGTGAAATGGCATGTCATTGGTAATTGTGTTGGGAGGCTGTGGCTCAGGGGTGAGAGTGAGTCACTCTTGAATCAGAGGGTCAATGGTTTGATCACAGTCATGTCATGTCGTCTTCAACTGCTCATCCAGGAATCTGGGTCATGGGGTATTTCCACCAGTACACATAGGGCCATTGGGGGTATCAGTGTCAGGGCCAGTGGCACTATGGCGGGGTCCGAGTGGGATTCGAACCAGTGAGGTGACTGCTCCGACCACTGATCTCTAACTACTTGATCATAGTCATCCACCTGAAAATGCTGAACCCATAATTACACCATGTTGTATGAAGATACACTGTATGAATGACTCAATGTCAAAGCTTAACATTCTCTGAGAGGTTCTCCAGTAGAAACACACTGTGTAGAAACAGACAAATCACCATGCTCTATTTGTTTGGGGTGTATCTGAGAGTTTGAGGGCATGTTGTGACCCTGAGGTCGTATTTGTAATATAGTGATCAACCTGCCACAGCTCCCTCCCTCCTCTGCCTGCTGAGCTGCTGTGTGGGTGTGGCTGTGTGAGTGGGTGGGTCTGGCACAGATGGAGGCTGAAGATTGGACCATTCAAACGGAGTCCCAGCCTCAACAGAAAACCAATTGAGGAGGGCCACTATCAAAGCAGCCAATAACCTCCACACTCTCTCCCTTCATCTCTCCCCATCCTCAACCTCCAGCCATTGTGTGAGATAAGGACTTTGTAAGACAAAGCTCAAGGAAAGGTGTCGGTTTGGCACCCCACTCAAACCCCACGCTTCAAAGTCAGGAATAACTGCTGAAGAGCTAAAACTCACTCTCCAAATAAGGGAGATTGAGGTGCATAACCGGGAGTTGGAGGTGGAAGCCATGCATTTAACGGTAAGAGCACTGGAGTTAGAGCGGAGTTCGAGTTTTATCTTCCAGTCACACAGCACCTCAGTCACCATTTCCACACCCCCAGGACATGTTTGACGTGAGTAGGCGCATTGCACTTGTTCCACCATTCAGGGAATCAAAAGTTGATTCATATTTTAATGCCTTTGAGCGTATTGCTGTGACACTACATTGGCCAAAGAGTGTCTGGCCACTCCTTCTCCAATTCAGATTCGAGCAAACAGGAAGTTTGCTCTGCTTTGTCAATTGAAGGTAGTTTAGATCATAATGTAGTGAAAGCCACTGTCCTTAAAGCAGGGGTACTCAAATACAAATCGTTGAGGGCCACAAAGAATTTTTTCAATGAGTCAAGGTTCCATTTTTTGAGGTCAGTCAGGCCACATGCTATAAAACTGTAAAATTCAAAACAAAACGTCCTTTTCTATCAAAACAACAAAAATATGAACTAAAATGAAATGTTATTTCCATTTTGACATAAATTAAAGGGGACCTATTGTGCCCCCACTGTGCTATGACCTGTTAGCCTGAGCTAGCCATGAGGCTAACGGATGCAGCACATTAGGAACAGTGCTGTTTCCTGAACACGGAAAACTGGTGATTGGATCAAAACTGTGGTTGGAGCTCGTCCGCTACGTTACAGGGAGTCAAACGAGCCATCAACCGTACTTTTACATCCTTCCTTTGTGGAGGTATTGAACCGAGAAGTCTGAATCTGTGCATCCGTTTCTGTCTTTACCGAAGTAGACCCTGTGAGGTAAAAGCGTGTTGTTTACCTTGGAAATGACGACAGTCTTCTCTTTGACACAGAGCATCCAGAGGTCTTGCCCCAACCCAAAGTTTGTTAGTCCTTGAGCCCTTAAAGTATCAATTCTTCGCCGGTATAACTCCATTGATGATATAGAGGACAAGCTCAGCTCAGGTCATTTAAATCTCTTGTCCAGTCACTGTGCTCGTATGGATCCATTCCACCAATTTTACTCATTTTTTGGAGACACTGAGCCTTCAGAACAGGGTCCAGCTTGTCTCGGTACGGTCCATCACCTTTATGTTTTGTACAGTCCATTTATCCCTGTCTTGTTGGGTTAGTTAGGTTGGAGAGTGCTGCTGTTTGATTGACATCCTCTGGTGCAGACACACACACACACCCACCCCAACTTGTTACGTCACTAATTTTCTTGTGTTGTAAAGCACAGGTTTTGCTGCTCCTGCTGAAGCTGCCACCGTCTTTGTTAAATTACTCAAACATGCGCTTTGGTCATTTTGTACGGTTTCGACCATCTTATTAATGATACTTATACACCATAACAGTGTGTTGAACTCCAAAAGTGAGGAAAACCACAATAGGTCCCCTTCAAAATAAATGGTTGAATAAAACCAAAAATGATCCCTGTCATGAATCCAAAATAAATATATCAGGAGGGGGTTAAGAACACTTTTCTTTTTAAATACAACCACAAAGAACCACAAGAAAGAAGGAAAAATGTATTGCTGTCCTAAGGTGAATCAAGTATCTCAGGAATTCCAAAACTAACATACATGCTAAAATCAAACTAAATGTCCCTTTCAGTCCCTTTCACCCTTTCAAAAATCAACACCTCCAAAGATTCCTTTGATGAACAAATATATCAAGATCTCAAAGTGTAATGAAAAACTAGGTGAAAAAACTGTCTCCCAGACACATGTAGAATTTGCCAGAGAAAAGAGTGCTTTATTTGATCAATGGTGCCAGGCTAGTGAAGTTACCACACTCGAAAATTTGCGTGAGCTAATTTCGTTGGAGGAATTTAAAGACAAGCTACCTTAGAAAATTGTCATCTATTCAAGTGAACAGAAAGTTGCAAGTCTCAAGCTGTTATATTAGCTAATGAATTTGTTCTAACGCACAAAACTATTTTTCTTCCCCTGTTAAACGCAAACCTTCACCTAATCAAACATTTAGATTCCCTAACAATTCTGGAGTTTTCACCACTGACATGATATGTTTTTACTGCCACGAGCAGCGCCATCTCATTGCCAACTGTCCAATTTAAAAAATGAAAGAACCACCAAAACATGGTAAGCATCAATTTCCTATTGCTTTAGGACAAACCGAACCACCTGACCAACAGAAGGTGAAAGATGTTGACAGTGACTTTAAACCCTTTGCGTCACATGGTCTCATTTCTCTGGTGTGTGAAGGACAGCCAGTCCCCTTCACTATCCTAGGTGACACATGGATGCGTGCGCTTCGTCTACCTCGCCTGTGTTTGCTGTTACACGCGCACAGGCACGTGAACTGGGAGACTTTGTGGATCTTAGTGACAGTTTTCTGAGTGACTCTGATCCAACAATATTCAGAATGTAAGGAAACTGTACCTGTGTGTGTGTGTGTGTGTGTGTGTGTTATAGAACCCCACGATAAGTCTGTAACATACCTTGTTGATGATGGTGTTTTGACGCACCGCTGGTCCCCAAGCTCTGGATTTACACAAGACTCTGTGCACCAGATTGTCGTTAGCTCATGATCACAGCATGTCTGGCCACTTAGAAATCTGCAAAACATACAATCAAACAAACACAAACAAACGATTTCCTCTGGCCTGGACTTAAGTCAGACATTGTGAGTTATTGTCGCTCCTGCCATATATGTCAACTGTCCAGTTCAAATCATTATATCTCTCCATTATATCTGATTCCTGCTGTTGGCAAACCCTTTGAGCATGATCTTGTTGATTGTGTTGGTCCTTTACCAAAATCTAAATCTGATAATATGTACTGTATATTCTGACAATGATGTGTGCTTTAACTCGGTATCCCGAGGCTGTCCGTTTCGTTCATTAAAAGCCTGCGCTATTGTTAAGGTACTTGTGAAAAAAGTTCGGCCTACCAAAACATATCCAAAGTGATCAAGGATCCAATTCCATGTCAAAAATATTTGCACAAGTCATGACAGAGCTAAACACCACACCTCAAGTGCTTATCATCCAGAGAGTCAGGGCGCATAAGAAAGATTCCATCAAACTCTAAAAAGCTTGCTGCTCAAGTTCTACTCTGATTCAGACTGTGACTGGGACGAAGGCTTGCTACAGCTATTGTTTGCTGTCCGAGAAACCACAGGAATCACTAGGATTCAGCCCAGCTGATTTAGTTTTTGGCCACACTCTTCCCTTACGTGTACTTCGGGAGAACTGGCTTGTGTCTGAATCCAACAATGATCAGAACATCTGGTGTTGCGTTAGTTCCTTTAGAGAGAGGTTACATACTGCCCAGGAATCAGCTTGTGAGTTCCTATTATCAACCCAGTTGATAAGAGACGTTTTGACAAAAAGTCTATGGTACCTTCATTCCAGACGGGGGATCAGGTATTAGTTTTGCAGCCCATTGTAGGTTCTCCTCTGCGAGCCAAGTTTTCTGGTCTGTATGAGGTTGTCCGCAAACCCAATGATACCAATTATGTCATCCACACTTCTGACTGTAGAAAGAAAACTCTAGAGTGTCATATTAATGTGCTTAAAGCATACATTGCCCTTAAAAACAGTGCTGCTTCATCCCCTTCTATTATCCCAGTTGCCTCTGTCAGCTGTATAGCCTTCATATCGTCCAAGTAATGACAAAGCTCAGTGACAGGCATAGCTCCATTTCATGTGTTTGTCTCAGAAATTCAGAGATTCAGTCGGATTTTGAAACATTTTAAAATCATCTTTGTGATTCGGCCAGATCAGATATCACTCACCTGATTCAAAAACACCCATCTCTTTTTGGTCGCATCCCTTCCCAAACTAGCATACTCAAAGATGATATTGAAATAGATGATGTTTAATAAGCCCAATTAAACAGCATTCTTATTGTGTCCATCCTACCAAACGTGCCATAGTAATAATAATAATAATTATTATTATTAATAACTCCTCGTCACGTTGTCGTAGCAACCACAGCATGAACACTTTCAACCTCCTAACAATACCCACCTCCGCTCCATCACTTTCCAAACAAAAGACCTGACTTTCCCTTTCCACTTCCACCCCCCTTTATCTTTAATGTTTTTTTCTCTCTTTTATTCTGTGTTGTCCTTCCTATGCAAAGCATCTTTGAGTACTTACAAAAGCGCTTTATAAAACGAATGTATTATTATTAGTATTATTATTATACAACAGGAAGCACAATATCTACTTGATCTCGGTTTTGCAGTCCAGAGTAGTAGCTCCTGGAGCTCTCCTTCACTCTTAGTTCCCAAACCAGACCATACCTCCCATTTCTGCACAGACTACCGCAAGGTCAATGCAATGACTAAACCTGATTCATTCCCATTTCCACGCATGGATGATTGCGTTGATCGTGTGGGTTCGGCCACTTTTATCACAGTTAGATTTGCTTTTGCCGGTTTGCTTTTGACACTGCCAAGGCTCTTCTCTGCAGTGCCCCCACGCTAGGAGCGCCCAACTTCACCAAACCATTCATACTGGAAGTAGATGCCAGTGCGTTAGGCGCAGGAGTGGTGCTCTTGCAGGAGTATGCTTACGGTGTTGATCATTCGGTTTGCTATTTTTCGAAGAAATTCAAGATATACCAAATCCATTACAACGCAGTTGAAAAGGAAGCATTGGCGTTACTGTGGTCACTACAGCATTTTGAAGTGTACATAAGTTCTAATCATATACAATCTATTGTGTTCCTCCTCATTGAGAATGGCCACTGTTAAAGCAGCCAGCAACCTCCACGCACTCAACCCTCAGCCATCACATGAGATTAGACTTTGAAAGACTGTGTTTGCAGATGATTGTTTTGGAATGATTTTGCCAGGTCATGAAAAATCCAGGAGAGATCCAAAAAATATATTTGTTAAATTATCAATGGGTCACTTTCTATTCAGTTCTATCCATTAGAGCAACAGGTTATTTTATTCTTTAAATGACACCTTGTTGTACCTGAATCAGCCCCTTCATGAGTTCATGAGTCAAACCAGGGACTGAATACAAATATACGATATAATGAAGGTCATAAATCTGAGTGCAACATGGACCATTCTAAAAGTCAGAAAACACAGAAGATGTTTTATTTCATACAACTTCTTTTACTGTTCATTTTCCTGCAAATGCAGTCAACATGTGTTATTTGATGCTGTGAGGGAGGAATCTAACGTTACGACTGATGAGTGAGACTTGCTCAGGATTGGTCCTGGGAGTGTAAAGTCTGGCGCTCTTGGCCTAAGTACATCAGGAGGAAGTGGAGATGTGATCATTATACACAATCTGAGGCGTGCACTCGCAGTCAAGTCAGTGAAATAAAAACATGTGATTACAGTAAACAAAACATTTGTCCAGGAACACTGTGATGACACTGCCATTACTTGAATGGCTCCTGGGTTGATCCGTCCCAGACATGGACCACTTCACAGTCTCCGGTCTGTATTTTAACCTTCACTCTCTGACTCCAGCTCCATTTACAGCTCTGAGAATAGATCATAATTAAAGCTTGGTGCTTGAACAGACAACATCACACCGATGCCATCTTTGACCCACACCCTCCTCAGCAGCTGTCAGCTCAGAGATCTCTGTTAAGTGAATGGGAACAGTGTCAAACAAGCAGAGGGATTTTGGTATGTATCTGAGCAGCAGTAGCTCAGTCACGAGGGACTTGGTCTTGGAACCGAAAGGTCGCCAAGTCAAGTTCTGCACGGACCAAATGTGTGAGTGTGAACTGGGAGCTGGAGAGGTGCCAGCTCCTCCTCCTGGGCGCTGGCGAGGTGCTCTCGAGCATGGCACCGAACCCCCAACTGCTCAGGGTGCCTATGTATGGCAGCCCCCTCACTCTGACATCTCTATGTTTGATGTGTGTGTATTTGTGTCTCTTAATAACATGCATGTACAGCATGTAAAAAAATAAAATAAAATAAAAAACAAAGCATGTAAAAGTGAATAACAGAGTAAAGAAAACTGAATTTCTCATGGGGATTAATAAAGATAATCTCAAACAAACACAAAACTGGGTATTTCATGTTCACCATGGTTCAACATGGCCCGAGTATGAGCTGCACTGTTTTACACATGAAGCTGGGGAAAAAAATGCCAAAATATGCTTTTATTTTGAAATGCTTTTGTTTCCTGTGTGTGCGTTTCTCTCATGCTATAGATTTTTACATGATAGTTTACATGCAACGGACATAGACTGGCTATAGGGAGCGCAGTTGCATCCAGTAGCCTCCGTTCACATCGCCTTCCCTCGCTTTCTTAGGCATTAAAATAAAAGTCTTAAAAAACCATCCCCATTTGTCTCCAGTCCAATTTGCTTTTGAAATTAGTGTTTTTTCTATATTTCTGAGCATAAGGGATCTGTTTGTATTCATGCAAATGGGCTGGTATTGTCTACAAAACAAAAACAATTTTGTACGGAATGTTAAATAATTTTTCTGACACATCTTTGATAATTACTGAGTAAAGTTATGATGTTTTCTATTCCTTGTTTTGATTTAATTGCTATTGAATTAAATATGATATGGGTAATACATAAATAATTAGCCCATAATATGTTTTTAATAATTTCATAGAAGGAACAGTTGGTGAAGAGTTTTGATCTTGAGCTGCTGGTAGAAGGTGCAATGTGTAAAACTTGGTGACATATGTGCATATTGCATCCATCACCTCACCCCTCTCATTGGAGCTATTATTCTCTCTATTTCTATAGATAGAAGTGACCAGAATACACACTGCACCTTTAAATTGGCAAAACGAGGCCATGCAAATAAGGAGTGACTTCCGAACCGAAGTAAAGACATTGAAAACCCAATGTTGATCTATTATATTCAGTGTGAAAAGTTTGAAACTATCATGAATTCAAACATTGTATTTGTTACACATTGAGCTCCTCTGGCTCAGGAGGCGGAGCATCATGGGGAGCTTCAGTGAGTTGGACTGCACACAGACTCAGCTGCAGTCAGGAGGTTCTCAGGGGTCTGTCACTAACTTTCTTATATAAGTAACAGAAAACCAATTGTGTCTCTGTTTGTCTTTGCTGCTACTTTATTAACACTGACATGTCTTAACCTGTGGTGAGGCCTCAGACTTTTCATTGCTGCTGAAAGGCGGTATCGCCTCATATCGAACATGTTTAATCCCTTAACCCGCTGCTGTTATGAATGTCCTTTCAGCAGTGCACACAGTGTTGTCTCAGAGGTAGATTGGTGGAGCTCTGCAGGAAAAAAAAAAGGTTTTAAAGAAAAAATAAGGTGGATAAATAACATGGTGGCCCCCATAGAGAGGACCTGGGCCTCATGCAAATATATATAAAGGGGCTCATTTAAACGGGACCCATTTTGGTTTTCCTCACTTTTGGAGTTAAACACACAGTTGTAGTGTAGGAGTATCACTAATAAACTGGTCTAACCCGCATAAAATGACCAAAACTCATGTTTGAATAATTTAACAAAAACGGTGGCAGCTTCAGCAGGAGCAGCACAGTCCACTGCTCGCAACACACTGCTCCAGGGACATCACTGGAGCAGGATGGTGTGAGTGTGCACTACAGAATGTCAATCAAACAGAGGCACTCTCCAACCTAATTATGGAGAAAGCTACTCCAAAACAATCGGGGAAGGGGAGGGTTAGAAAAAAGCCTGTGTTTCTCCCTAGGAATGAATTCTGGATGTTTAAAAGGGCTCATTTTAAAAAAACAAAAGCGTTTCCGAGACTATGAATACTGTTTGTCATCATAATAGAAGATAAAGAACAAATAGAAAGCCTCTTAAATGGGCATTATAGGTCCCCTTTAAGGGTAATGGGATACATTAGGTGATCATAAATTCATGGAAATGTCAGCATTGTTTTGTCATATATTTAAAAGAGACAAAAATGACTGAAAACGTCTATCTGTGGAATATATCATGGATCTAAATATTTACAACACTATAATGGCAGTGAGTAGTAAGATGGACCAGGACATGACACCAAAACGTTTTGTTTCCATTGTGTTTTGTGGTAAATAAATCTTAAATTCTCTCTGTTCTATATCAGTAGTGGCAGAAAATGTAAAAAGACAAAGCTCAAATATATATTTTCTTTTTTTCCTGAGATCTTTTCTGTCATTTCAGGTGGCTGTCATCATAGTGCTGTTCTTCCTCCTGATACGTGTTGATCACCTCCACCAAGGAAACTGTGATTCCATGAAATGTTTGTCTTTTACTTCCAGTCCCATTTGCTTTTGAAGTGAGTGTTTTCTGTATTTCTGAGCATCAGGGAACTGTTTGTCTACAGTACATTACAGTTCATTATACGCTACATTGTGTAAGATTAGGTGACATATTGCATCCATTACATATGATGCATCGATGTTTATGCTCCCTGCACCCTCACTGTCTACCTGCTGTACCTGCTGAGCTACTTTAACAGGGACAAAATTAGCGAGAGATTTTATATCTTTGACCAGCAGCAGCGGAGAGAATTAATGATTATTTTTGTCTTAACACGAGGGGTGTATTTTGTTTTCATCTAACGCACAATAGGGACATAGAATCTTTTATCTTCCCTCTGGTGAAGGATTACATGGCAGGTGGCATGCAGAACATGTATGTAACATATTTATGAAATGAGACACAGTGAGACCAGCCAGACCACCCCCCCAAGGAAGTGATCCTCTTTCCCTATATGCACACCAGTGATGCTTTTGATGGTTTAAGCTGTTTGCACACTGCATGGTTTGATAACCAGCCCAGCAGAACATCACATCGGGAGCTGTCACGCAGATGCCAGCAACTCGAGCCATCAATCTCCGACGTGGGATTCGAATCAGTGGTGAAATAATTCAGATCTGACTCTCGGTCTCATTTTCATCATATATAGGCCAAATTAGATGGAAGTGCAGGGTAAAGCTCCTCTGCATCAACTGCAAAAGTGTGAAATGCATCAAGACATGAAGCCATAGGGGGTCTGCAGCACCTGCCCTCTTTGCCTCTGACTTTAAACAGTGTCCTTATTCTAGGATGTTTTTAAGGAGGAAGAATCCGTTTCCTGTTTGCAGCTCCTCGTGGAAACATACATGAACGGACTCACGTACAAAATATGCACTTTTGTACATTTTCTCATAAACTGATCACTATATGTGTGAAATTTGAATGATGCACTCTCCTGACCCACTGGTCTGGGTGTGGGACCCATTAACACCCCTTAATGAGATTTTCATCCTAAATGTATCCAAAGAAAACGTGGTGCAGTTTGAACCTGAGATAAAACAGGATATCACAGTATGGCCACACACACAAAAAAACAAGTTTAATGATAAACAAAAACGACCAGCAGGTGGCGATGCTGGAGTAGGAAATGCTCCCTTTTATACTTATTTTGCTGCATTTTAATTGAAATCTTTTAGCCTTACAGGGCATCGTCAACACCTACTCTTGAGGAGTGTGAATAGAGGGCACTCTCACAAAAAAAAAAAAAATCCTCTTCAAAGTAAAAGCAGGGTTTTTTTTCATCACTTTTTCTTTCCCAGTCAAAGGCCTGCGACCCACTGAAAACGGATACACGACCCACTTTTGGGTCACGACCCACCAGTTGAGAATCAGTGTTACAGAGGATATGTTCAGTTCATTTGGGATTACGTGTTTCATAGATCAACGACTCATCTCAATCATCCTCAGCCTACCTGGTCTACTGAGACGGTCAAGACGGCGTCCTCTCCAGGCGCCACAGCCGTGGACGCATTCTGCAGAAGAGTGAAACAACACACAACAAACACTTAGGATCCGTCTTTAAATCGCTGCTAAAGTGAGTGTACGTGTTCATCCCTTCAGGTTATCTTATCTATGTGAGAGAGGGACCGGATCTCTTCAGCTATTCATCAGGCCTGCTGCCACATTCATCAGTGTGGGAACGGAGTCAAGAGGAGGATTATGAGTCACCAGTACATGACCTGCATACATATTGATGCCATTCACAAAGTAAAGAATGAACTGAAACACACAATTTCACCAAAAACCTACAAAAGTCTTTTAATCAACTAACCTTGGGCAAACTTCTCCAACTCTCAAGAGAGAGATCAACAGTATTTGAGATGATAAATCTTTGAACAACATTTATATCTACAGTGAAATATGATTGCAGAAGTTATTAAACAATCGTCCACCTCTGTCAATCAATGAACAAACTGTAAACCCTTGTGTAATGAAGTTATTGATTTATACCCATACGTCCACAGAAACGGATGCCTGCTCATACCCCATAATAATCATATATTCGTTCAATGTTAAAGTTCAGTTTCCTGTTTTCCTGTTTCCTGCCCTGTTCCAGTTCTGCATGCTGTTATTTTGATAGTTAAAGGTGCAGTGTGTAAGATTTGGGTATTTTTGTCATTATTACGAAACAATTACATACTGACATTTTCATGAATTCATAATCACCTGAATTAGTACCAGTGTGTAGGTATTGCAGCTGTTCCATTGTACTCCCCGACTTGACTCGACTCGGCTCAGCTTGATACGAGCTCTGCTTCCACAACAGTCGAGGGGCAACCGCCGGTGCAGACGGATGAAGCGCAATGGGAAGTGAAAAAACCTGCAGTTCATAGGGTGACCACTGGGGGCTGACTCCAAAAAGGAGCAGGTAGATAATTCAGAGGAAAATGAAACATGTTTAAAGTCTGGTACAAACTTCAGTTTTGGTCTCACTCAGTCACATTTTTCCTGTGACAGCTGTAAGTGGGGGGGGGGGGTAAAGTTTTTTCTAACTCGCTTGTCTTTAGTTTGTCGCCGTTTGAAATTACGCATAAATAAGGTCGTGGCCTCTTGACCAGCAGCTGGGCCGACCTGGCACGGGTGATGCGACGGCACCATGGCTCCACTTACAGCTCTGTGCAAACCGGGAACAAGGAGCAGTGAGGGTTCGGCAAGATAGCAACAAGGGACTCGTCCACAATTTGCTTCAAAAGTTGCTTTCTCTGCAGAAACCCACGGGTGACGTCACGGACGCAACGTCCATCTTTACATACAGCCTGCGGTCGAGCCGAGTAGGTGCTGTGGAAAAGGGGGCACGCGTTGCCCGTTGATTGCATTGCCTTTACAAGACTGGAATATATGCTCCGTGTTTATATGAACAGTTTGCATGATAATGATCAGTCATTTTGTTTGAAGCTAATTACTTCCACAGCAGCACAGACTGATTAGAATTGTATCTGTGGCCAGATGATTTTCAACACTTTCTCTCCTCTTCCAATTAAATGGTGTTTTTGAAGCATCGCTCATCAAGTATCATAGAGCCGAAAAGAGCCATTTCACTCAGACTTGATATTTTACGCATGACATTGGTGCCAGGTAAATGCCATCAGATTCAGTCTCGTTTCAATCTACTGGAAATGTCCTGTTTTGTAATAATCATCCAACATGTACAAATTTCATCCTCCTGTAGATAAGAATGAACTTCCTCTTGTTTTCCCCTCGATGTAGAGGTGGTGCAGAGCAGCGGTGCCCAGGTTCCGCTGACCTTCACTCTAGAATGTCAGTGCAATCCGAGCACTGCGAGAATCCAGTCCCCTTCTACTCCCGATGTGCTAAGAGCAAGCTGACATGTTGCCACCTGCTGAACCCTTTGGCTTCATGGGGACAAAGTACAGTGTGACTTTAGAGGCAGCCGTCCATCATTGTGCAGAGGAAATGTATATTGCATTCACAGAAATATGAAACATTCAGTCCACTGAAGCCCGACAGAGCCTCTAGTCAAAAGAAGAAGCTCTGTTGTGATATGTCGTATTTGTTTTCCACTATCTTTGAACGTGACGCACAGACTTTATCATACTGTTTGTGAGACGCAGCGGAGCTGGTTCATTCACTCTGTTGGAGCAGGTACGGACAGGCGGTGTGTGATGACACAGTGAGACGAGGCCTCGAGGCTGATCCATTTGTCTCTTTCACTCACTCACTCACTCACTCACTCACACAGAGCCGGCTCTACCCGATGTGGCGCCCCAAGCGAGGTTTTATATGGCGATTTAATGTCACTGTTTCAATCCTGCGTCAACTACAACAGTTCAGATAAGACTCTTTGTTTTAATCTGCCGGTGTATTTGTTCATTTATACTAATCAATGATTACATCGAGATTTCACATTAGAATCCATTATACGCTTATTGTGAGAACACACTTGGCCACTGCACCAGGAGTAAGACTAAGTTCCTTATGATAGGGAGCAACATTGTGGGTGTGAGACACCCGCTATTGAGCCAGAGTCTCTGTGTAAGCGAATGTAGCGGTCAGTCGGTCAGTCCGGCACAGGGAGAGCGACACAAGCTCCGAAGCCTCGGCATGATTTGCCCATCACTACGTCTCAATTTACACGCTGAACAAATTCTGAAGAAATACAAAAGATCTGAAATACAATATCATTATATCGAAGGTGACCCCCCCCCCCCCCCCCCCCCCCCCAAGGGGCCCCCCCCCCCCCCCCCACCCCACCCCCATCCCGGGTTGAGGTACCCCCTGGACGCCACAGTGCCCTTAGCATCTGCCTATACTGCCTAATGGGCGAGCCGGCTCTGCACTCGCACACTCTCTCTCACGCACACACACACACACACACACACACACACACACACACACACCCAAACTATACACTCTGTGCCCCATCGAAACATGTCCCGACTGAGGGGCAACCTCCAGTGCAGACGGATGAGTTACATAAGCAAGTGAAAAAACGTGCAGTTCATAAAGTGGCCACATGAGGCTGACTCCAAAAGTGATTCAATCCCCATAGACTTTTGGAGGTGAATGAAACATTTAACATCTAACTCACATATCGCCGTTTAAAATCGCGCACAATTGAGGGCGTGGCTTCTTGACCTGGGCCGACCTGCCTCGTTCCGCGGGTGATGCGATGACGCCATGGGCCCACCGATGCTCTCTCTGTGTTCCGCATCTTTGCCCGTTTTTGGATTCACCACGATGTGGAAGGAGTCAGGCATCGGCAAGATGGCGACGAGTGTCGAAAAGACTTCATTTTGCAGTTGGTTCTTTTAAACTGTGTTCAGACGGAAAAAGATTCTGGGAAAGAGAATAAAACTTTCTCCTCGGACCAAAGTAATCAAATAAAGAAGATGCTCCTTTTATCTTCACTGATACATCCAGCCAGAAATACGACGTGAGATGTAAATATGACTCATCGACCTGTATGACAACATTATGTACGTCATGTTTGCTCTTATCTACTCTGCAGAAGGAATTGGCCTAAGGGGCCGAGCTACGAAGCGAGTTGACAGAGCCAGGCTCTCCTAGTGTGATCTGGTTCCGCAGACAATAACCTGTCAATCAAAGATGATTGCTCGTTCACTGTGTTTTTTAACGGAGGAATTCCTCTTTAGGCCCTGTGCATCGTCTCATGGTTCACTGAGGCTGCATTTGTTTGTTTGGAAGTAATATGATAGGGAAGAAAATCATAGCTCCACCCCTATTTGTCACATGTTCCCATCGTCACTGGTTGATCGTTTTTACCGGTATCAACATGATCAATATCCTTTCAAAAGTGAATGAATAAATGGTTGGCTAATTCTTTATTTCAGTCATTTAGATTGGAGTCTGTGTGTCACTGTATCTAACAAGTTATGGCGACGAGCGCAGAAAAGACTTTATTTTGCCGTTGGTTCTTTTAAACTGTGTTCAGAAGGAAAAAGATTCTGGGAAAGAGAATAAAACTTTCTCCTCGGACCAAAGTAATCAAATAAACAAGACGCTCCTTTTATCTCCACTGATACATCCAGACAGAAATACGATGTGAGATGTAAATATGTGTGTAAATAAATCCGTGTGTCACTGTATCTAACAAGTTCAAGTCGAACCTCCGCTCTCACGGAGCCTAAAACTGTGTTGTGCAGAACTGGGTCACTTCAGGATTTTGGGCTCCTCTTCAAAGCGTTGCTGCCTTTTGACTTTCATCTACAGGCTGAGGTGTCAGACACTACAACCTGCTGCCATAACCTTTACAATCTGCTTCACAACACCCACTACAACTCTGCATCAGACTCATTCCAGGAGGAACTACACTCTTCTATTCTCCTTCATCCTCCTCCATCACTCTCCGTTCTGAACCCCAATGTGATCCCGAACCCATTTTATGGACATTTCAATATGTTTATTCTGGTTTAAAGGTGCAGTGTGTAAGATTTTGGTCATTTTGGTCACAAAATTTGACCTACAATGACATAATGATATTTTAACATTTTTAGGAATCGATAATCACCATTACACTTAAATGAGCCAATGAATGTACATTTTCATGGGGAGCGAGTCCTCTCTACAGGGGCCGCCATGTTTTTACAGTAGCCCAGAGTGTACGTACTAAACATCTTTTGAGTTTTAGTGACAACTGAAGTCGACCATCGGTTCTCCTGCATGTTCAGAGGGGTAAGGGTGAAGTGATGGATAACATCATGCAACTTCACCTCTAGATGTCACCAAATCGTACACACCGTACCTTTACATTTTTGAACTATGATGTCTCAGTGCATAGGAATATGTGAAAACCTCCTCATCTCACCTTCCTCCAAGAGTGGAAGCTTACACTTCTCATTTAAACCGAAAGGGGGTTGAGTTTTTTAGGGCTACTGTCAAAACATGGTGGTGCAAGACAACAGCCACTGTAGAGAGGAGCCACTCTTGATGTAACTATAAAGGGCTCATTACTGAAAACAATTTATACTGTAATGTGGTTCACATAAGAAATACACAAATGAGACAGAGACAATGTTCTGCAAGGCAATTGCCTTTACTGAAGTGTAATTTCAATTTGAATTTCAGGAAAACAAAAGCGAACCAAAGTCATGGTGCCACACAAACTGTCCGAACAACAAAATAGAAAACAAACAGGGAATATTTCTAAAAGAAATTAAGCACCACATAAAATGCACATAAATGTGATAACTACAAAAATAAGGCAACCATACGGTAAACAGTGTCCGGGGCTCCATGCCCCAAAGCATGCTGGGAAGCCCCAGCACTCTCCTGCACAACATGCTACAATACAATTCAGGTGAATAAACACCCACATATTTTAGGTATTATAATTTCATATTTTTATTCTTTGGAATTTAAAGATACAGTGTGTAAAATTTGATGACACATATATTTCATATGTGTATCATACATACTTCTAATGTTGTCAAAATGCCAAAATGTGAGATGTATATACCCATCAACCTATATGACAACATTATGTATGTCATGCATCTCATGTTTACTTATATATTCACTTTGTGTGTCACTTGTCAGGCCTGTTCGAGTGTGCAGCATCTTGACCCTGTCAATCAGAGATAGCCGGTATTTGTTTACTTTGTTTGTAACCTCAGGAATCCTTGATGCCGATTACTTTATCAGGTTGACCAGATTATTGAAAAAAAATCTGCAAGATTCATAACTGTTTGATTGGAAGTGATGAAAAAATGTCACATGTGCCCAGAGAAAAAAACAACCACTGTTCTATCCAAGAACATACTTTCACCAAGGCCCAACGGTCCCCTACAGGTATCACCCTCAGGATTTGTGGGGTTGGTGTTTCTTTATATAGCAATCGAGCCGGTCCCTCCCCCTCCTCTGCCCAACAACACCATTAGGACCTGATGTGTGAGCTCCACCCTACTATAGGAATGTTACCGTTAGGGAACAAAATGATTTTGACATAAACTGAAAAATAAAATGTAATTTATGAGAAAATATATGTTCAAAAATAAAATATATCTTATCTTCTTCAAGCATATATTGTATAATATAAAGAATGTACATCGCACATCTTAAACTTCACGTATAGATAACATTTTGATCAATCACATAATATAGGTTCTTATATATTCAACAGTAAATTGAAAGTGGCAATCATTTGTATATTGTAAGTATATAGTATATCGTAAATATAGAGAATATATTTCTTAATATACGTATGTTTAAATACCAATGACAATATTACACATTTCTAATGTAAACATGTTTTGACTTTTCTTAGTACAACACTATTCTATTCTAAAGTTAATTTTGCTGTTGAATAATCTAAATACAATGGGTGTACATGAAATATTTTCATTCCCACATGACATGCTGATACTTGGCAAACTTCAAATATTGCAAACCAGAGACACCTCACCAGCCTGCTGTTCGCAGCCAAGCAGAAAGAAAATGAGGCTGCGTCTGCTGTAGCAGGGCGTGATGGGAGGGGTGGTTCGGGTCGCGGGGTCAGGGAGAGCAGGTTGATGTTACCGGGGGGGAAACTATTTCCAATCACTCTCTCTCTTCAACAGTAGTGAGCTGGGGACCACGCGTGTCCTGGAGACATTGTTCATGTGTGCAGCCAGCTTGTAAATGACTGTGTGCTCAGAGAGACATCATTCTAAACACATAGAAGTACTTGCCTCTTCTCTGATGAGGGAACTCACTCACTGACACACAGGTGTTCGAACCCTGTGTAATGATGTCCATGATGAGAGCGACATACTCTGGCAGGGGATACGCTCGAACTGCAATAATGAGGCCAATATGGACAATGTGCAATCAGCAAGCACACTGAATGAAAGCTAGTCTGCACAGAAAACACTTGAAAACTAAATTGTGAAACAAGAGTCACGGTGCCACACAAATGTCCCAAATAACAGGTAGAAAACAAAAACAGGGAATGTCTCCAATAGACACAACCAAGCACCACAGTCAACATCCAAACAGGCAAAACAAAAATAAGAAAACAATTGTAATAGTACACAGCATCTATCACTCACCGCCCCTACGCATGCTGGGTCAACACTCTTCCTGCTCAACGTGTTACGATGATATTTTTGGATCGGTCCATTGATCTCATCTGTGCAAATTGTCTCTCAGTACAATGTCCCTCCTCTCCAGCAGATTGCATTGGATTTGCATAATTTGCTGACAAACAAACAAACAAACACAAAAAATAGCAGAGATGAAAACATTAAGCTCTTGGGCAGGGTAATTTGTTTGTCTGAGTGGCTTCATGAATTCCTCACATGTGTAATCTCAGCTCTGGATAATTCTGTCTTAAAATCTTCGCTCCACATAATCAGCTGTTATCAGAGATAGATCGCTGGACCCGTGATGGGATTTCAACAATGACGGGAAGCCGTTCGTTTAAATGTCAACTGGAAAATGAGAACAAATATTTATACACAATTATCTCTCAGTGATACCAGAATTGCGGGAATAGCAGGGTAGTGCTCTGCAGGAGGATCATTGTTATTCAACCATTGACAAACTCTTCAAACAAATCCTCATTTTCCTGACGACCACCCACATGTGAAATACAACTGTTCTCCTGACATCCCAAGGTCACCACTGCTGCAGAGACAATTCGTTGAAATCAGCCGTTCATCCTCTACACCAGGGTTGGGCAATTATGTTTCCAGTGGAGCCAAATAAGAAACCAAGATTGATACATTAAGGCCTGCTGTTATCATTCAATGAAATTGTTGAAAACATCGTATGGGCTATTTATTTATGTATTATCTATATCATCTTTATTTCAGTAACAATTACTTCAAACTGCATCTTATCAAGAAACTCAAATGGATGTGAAAACAACATAATTTTATAATCAGTAATTATCAAATATGTGTTAGGAAACTAATGTAACATTCTGCATCCAAAATAATTTTATAGAGAGAGAAATTACTCTTTTAGATATTTCATATTTTGTGTTTTGTATTGTTTGCTGGGTTTTATCTGCATGAGTTTTATTATGTTGCATGCTTTTATTATTGTAAATTGGGGTGTGTTTGCACTTCCTGCCGGGACAGGTGATTCCCTGATCACTTGCACCTGCAGAGTTCTGAGACTTTTTGACAGGCATTGGTGACAACCAATGGGATCTCTGCAACGGCACAAGGGGCCAATGGTGTGGTCCGATGGGTGGGACCAGCCACCTGAGCCAAAACGTAAAGCGCACAATACAAGACAGGAGTGAGGAAGGCTAAAAGGGAACGAAACGACGCGTGGAGAGGAGAGGTGTGCGCTGTGGGCGACGAAGAGAAGAGTGGAGCGGAGCGGAGACAGCGGTGTGTGTGGAGCGCAGTTCGAGCCCAGGTGTGTGCGGAGCGCAGTTCGAGCCCAGGTGTGTGCGGAGCGCAGTTCGAGCCCAGGTGTGTGTGGTACGCAGACGGTGTCCGGAGGTCATAATACTAGTCCCTTTGAATAATACAAACAGTATTAATACAGAAAAACACTGATTTCAAAAGCAAATTGGTCTGTAAATGGTGGTTTTCTAAAGTGGGACCTTAATTTAGAAGGCTAAGAAAGCAAGGGGACGGCGCGGTGTCGCTGTGAACGAGCTGGGCTTGATTGAGCTC
>JAFBJT010111332.1:0-31014 GCA_016785325.1 Chascanopsetta lugubris | reverse complement strand
TCTACTCTCCTCCACTCCACTCCACTCCACTCTACTCTACTCTACTCGACACTAACCCTCACTGGCAAAACGTCTAATGTTTCCACAGCCATTTTCCTCCTGACATTAAAATACACCTCTTCATTCATGTTAAACACTTTTCACATCAATGTTCATTTGTCGCATGCGGAATCTCTTGCACATGTGTTCATGGAGGTTGTTCCCTCGTGTTTCACTCTCCCTGATCTACTTTCACCTTTTCCCTATTAAATGCGTCTTTTTAGAAAATGTTCCTAAGTCGTGCTCATTGTTATGGATGAAACATTTCACACCTTTTCTAAGCTTACGACATAAATTGTGATGAGTGAATATGAGGAGTAAACTTAAAACATGACTGACTGATTGAGATTGAAGAACAAAAACAGATCATGAAAGTATTTACAGCACAACTCCGATGAGAATTCAAGGGCTCTATCGTTTGTGCCGAATCTCAAACAAACCTCCATGAGATGAGAAGTGAACTAGAGCATCTTTCAAATCCTCAACTCTGAGTGGATCTGTCGCGGCCTCATCATCGTTAGTGTCCTGCTGATAGGACTTGTTGATGGACTGTACCTTAGAGGGGGCTTTCTTTTTTCGTTTGGATCCAGTCTTGTCTCCCTTCATCTTGTCCTTGTCATCTTCCTCCTCCACAGAGTCCCCGTCCTCACACTCGCTGCTGCCGTCGGCAGTGTCTGCTCCTTCTTCTGTCTCTGATGAACTCTGCTGCTGGACGGCCTGAGTGCAACAGACACCAACACTCACGGTGCAGAACTCAAAGTAGAAGTGTCTGACAGTTCAACAGAGTTCCATTGTGTCTGTGTTTTGGCAAAGCGTCAGTGAGCAGAACGCTCAGCTTTGTGAAGCATCGAGCGCCTTCTGAGTCACAGACACCTACTGACCTGGTAACCTGTGAACTTGACCCTGGGGTTGTTCTCGATCTCCCACAAACCTTCATTGAAGCCTTTTCTCTTGTTGGATTTGCCAAATTTGTCTTTATATTCCTTGTATGGCAGAAGATCTTTGGGGCCTAAGAATGCACTTAAGACGGAGAAGAGACAGTTAACAAAAATGTTCATCATTGTATCAAAAATAGATATGTAAACTCTTGGAGAGGAAAATGAGATGATTCAACTGTAACCGATAATAAAAGTAAACAATAGAAACTGTTGATGAGAAAGGTTTTTGCTAAACATTGGTCTGGCTTTCAAACCTCAAATATAAAAATGCCTCTCAGCCTTAAAAGTAATAACTTATATCTACATCAGAGCAGACCCTTTGTATGATGAGTCATCATCTGGAGGTCATCTCACAGGTTCTCTGACCTCTGACCTCTGACCTCTGAGAGGCGCTTGTATAAATGACTCTGTTTGTGTAAATACATGAACTGACCAGTCTCACACTCCACATTTGAACCCATGTATTCAAATATTAGACTGTACCAGTCCGTGTGGCACTTGCTCTGAATGTCTCCACTGTGTGTTCATGGTACCTGATGATAAATCAACATGCCTAAAGGTGCAGTGTTTGGTGACCTCTAGAGGTGAAGTTTGAGGTTGTACCCTCACCTTTCCAGCCTGCAGGAGAACCTGTGGCCGTAGTCATCAAGACTCAAAGAATGTTTATACTCCTTTATACTCCTCATGTAAATATACATTAATGGGCTCATTTAAAGGTCATGGAGAGAAAAACGATAGATTCATGAACATGTCAGCATGTTTTAAAAATATATTTATAGACAAATCTTACACACTGCAGCTTGAACTATGATTGAGTCAGTGTGCTTCGGTCTCACTCAGAAACAGAGGACTGATCGATCACACACTCAACTCCTGGAAAAGAAGGAGAGTAAATGAGGCTGCGTACGTTTCATGGGTCCCGAAGAAGAAGATCGGATACTTGTTGGCAGGAGGTTTGACAGCTCCCTCTGGAAGCTCATCGATCTGAAGGACACAGACAAACTGTCAATGTTCGCTCCCCTGAAAGCTGATCACGCTCTTTGACCGTGGTGACGTCTCTGCCCTGAAGCTGAAGCTGCAGCTGAAGCTGAAGGAGCAGCTGAAGCTGAAGCTGAAGCTGAAGCTGAAGGAGCAGCTGAAGCTGAAGCTGAAGCTGAAGCTGAAGCTGCAGCTGAAGCTGAGGGACCAGTCGTGAGGTCACGGACTGTGGACACGTTCGAGCAGCAGCTTCAGCTTCCACTGTCCGAGCATCGGTTCGGACGTGTTTACATTTGGGCTGAATCAGAGTCAGTCCAGGTCAACGACTCCTCATTAAAGACACATGAAACGCTGATCTGGTTGATGCGGACGGGCGAACATGGCGGTGTGTGTTGAACCGCGCGACAGATGAGCGCGTGCTGCACGTCTCCATCCCGGCGGGAAACAAAGAGCCGCTCCGCTCGCCGCAGCGTCCCCGTCTCTCCGGAGCCTGCGGCGGCCGGACGCGCGCGTGGAGCCCGGCTCCCGCCTCCCTGCCCCGGCTCCTCTCACTCACCCTCGCTGGCCAGTGCGGGTATCCCTTCATCTTAGCGAACACCAGATCTCCCGCCTTGTATTCCCGCGGCCGTGGTCGAGCCATGTCCGTGGATTCAGTCCGCAGCGTGGGCAAATCTCTTTCCTCCCGGGGGGCCTCAACACTGAGGCAGACCACCCACCATCAGTGTTTCAGATCAGGACTGCACTTTACACACAGATCGATCATTCGGAAAGGAAACGCGGCCCGCGGGGGCTTTCTACTTACGCACCATTTCAGGTGTAAACCTGTTCGAGAATAGCCGGAGCTGAACGCTACCTGTGAGAAGTGAAGACGATTCATCAAACATCCGGTCCGCGAAATCAGCAATAAAAGCAGCAGTGACGAGCAAATAACATCAAAACACTTATTGAACGGAATCACGGTCAAATATCCACATTTAATTGCCTTCAAAATACACGTTTTTATTTCAACAAAACGTATCGGTTTAGTCATGAATGTTGAGAAATATAACAGGACGTAAAGGTCATTCTCTTTTTTAATCTGCTCATTCATATACATATAGTTAAGTCTTACAGTTGTAAGACTGTGTCTGATGTGTTTGACTTCATACCTACATTTATTTTATGTAAGTCCAAAAACACTCAGACAGTATTTTATGTACAGTTACAAATGATCAAATCCTTCACCTGACCATTTCAAGCATCACTCCCTGAGAAACACAAACGTTACATGAATAAAAATCATAAATACAAACTTTCAGCGTCTGCGTATGATGTTCATGTAATGTATTGTTATCTAGCTGCCACCAGGTGGCAGCACCTCCCTGGTTAAACATCTGATCAGTTGGCCGAAGCAAACGAGTTCGTCCCGCCACACGTCACAGACTTTGAAAGAGTTGGATCGGAACCTGCCGGAGTATTTCACAACAAGGATTCTCCTGCGCATGCGTTTGAACGGTCCTGTCCCTGACCTCAGGATGTGAATCCAGTGCACCAGGGTCCAGACTGTGTGGTTCTCCACAGCGGACCCCAGCTGCTCCATCAACCCTGAGTATGTTCAGAGTCGAAATCACCAAATGTATATATACACGTGTTTGGTGACCTTTCAGCACTGTAAATAAATGAAGCGCACCCAGAACCAAAACCCCGCACGTTTTGATATGTTTGGGTTTCAGAAGTGGCCAAATGACTCACACTGCACCTTTAATTTGATGAGCCTCCCTCCAGCTGGCTGCTGCTCCTCAGCTGCACCTGCTGCACCACGTGTCCTCACTCTGCTGCTGCATCCAGCTGCACCAGAAGCTGTAGACTCCAACTCCAGAACCGAGGGGCCCATCTGGAAACGGGTTTCACCGTTGAACTCGGCAGCTCCTTCCAGATTCCAACCGAAGAGATGACCCTCCTTTTCTTTCTCCCTCTCTGATTTTCTCATGAAATTGGGTGATAACTTTGGTTAGTGCCGACCAACTCAAGAACCGAAGGTCTGATCTGGAAATGGGTCTCACCTCGGCAGGCCCGCCTGAAGATTTTCATGTCTCAAATAAAAAAAAGGACCCTTTTCCTTCCCTTTGTACTGCTTTTTCACTCTAAACCGGCGCTTCAAGGGCTTCGAACCCATGTCCATAAGTGGAGAACCGTGGGTCCGATCTTGAAACGGGTTTCATCGTGCGCGTCAGGGACGTCTTCGTCTTCCGTTCGGTTCATGTGTTAAAACCAAGAGGACGGAGTTGGGACAGTGTGAAAAGATACTTTTGACAGCGCAGATTCAGTGAAAATGGCCTGTAGCTCGGAAACGACAAGGATTTGAGTGTGAGGCCCTGGTTGTGGGGCGAGAGACATTGAAATGAATGGCTTTTTATTTTGAGGTTTTGTGCAATTTGTGTCACCATGGAAACTGGTATCGTTTCCAAACGCCTCACATGAAAATGTGCTTGTTTTGATGTATTTTTTGTCTGGTTTGGGTCAAATCTCTGGGACTAGTTCCCTTTTGTTTGGAAGAATAAAAACGAGAACTAGACAATTTCTCAGCAGAAATGTCCATGTGGACTGCAAGTCGTCCTTTGCACCCGCCACGGAAATCTGCCAGCCCCGGTGGTACTGTAGTTAGTTGGAATAGTGTGGAATGCAACGTCGACTCTTTTTTTAATAGTACATTTGATGTCTTCAAGAATTCGTGAACGGTTTGTATTGAATGGAGCCACGTCTCCTGCCTTCCCCCAGTACACTGAACCTGTTGGCCTTTGCTTTAATATAATTTGGTTGTAATTTCCTCACACTTATCTCTTTACTTTATAACACAACGGTCTTGGTCTTGACTCGGTGGAACCAATCGCACAACAGAACGATAGGTCACATCAATTCTTTTACTGATCATCTGGAAGCTACTGAAGTCGCCTGGATCTTGAGAACCTGCAGGTCCTGTTTTGTAATATTCTATAGTATAAAAGCCCCTTTCCATCCCAAAGATTCTAAACAAAATGTGCACTTACCAGACAAACGTGGTCCTGATGATCAGTGCATGTTGTTTAAGAGTTGAACTTGAAGTGGTATTATGAGCTTCATCAACAAGACTATGGTTCGAAAACACTCAGTGTTACATCAAATACTGGAGGCATGGAACCCAGGCGCTGACCTCGATAAAGCTCCAAAAAGTCTTTATGACCAGGCTGAGGTACAATAGGGAGCAGGCAAAGGCGTAGTCTGAAATACAGGCTGAGGTCAAACCGGGTTATCGGGTCGCAAAGTTCACAAGACGAGACGGGGACTCAACAACAAAGAGCGCAGGACGTGAGAGGGTTCAACCGACGGGACAATCGGAGGGAACAGGGATCGGGTGCGATGTGGACCACCGGAGACACCAGTCGGGATGATGAGGGAGAGGGAACAAGAGGAGGTAAACAACACGGAGACACACAGGGAGGGGCATTTCACAATAAGACAGGAAGTGAGAAAGAGCATGAACATGACCAAAGGTACGGTATTTAAGATTCGGTGACATCTACTGATGAAGATGCATATTGTACCATCACCTCATCCCCTTAATATACATATACAGGCCTCTTTATAGGGTAATGTTAAAAGGCAAGTCAAACATTTAGGCGATTCTACATTCATGAAAACATCTGTATAGAATGGTTTTGTAATTCTATTTCTGCAGATAGAAGTCAGTGAAATGTATCGAAATCTTACACACTGCACCTTTAAGGGGCCAAAATCAAATGCTCTGGGTGATATCGCTCGATGCTCCATCACTGTGTTTTCACCTCTTAGATTTTCTTGTACTGACGATCTGAAGAAATTGGCCAGAAAAGAAATCTTCCGTTTCTGCTGTAATGTAAATATCAGCTTCAGGACGGTCATCGATTTTCACTCTGTTCAGGAAGTCGAGCGACGGCTCAGTCAGACGGACTGAGCCTGACCCATGACGGGACCTGTTCCCTTCCACAGGTGTCCATCATTTTCAAACGACAGTACGTCGAGGGTCAACCGAAGCCTAAACACCACACTACCATTCAATGTCAGTGTGGTTACAACTGTCACTTTGAATCATTTGAGTGTTCAGCCATAAACATAGAGCGCATAATATTAAACAGTAGGTATACAATTGAATAAGAATTAAATCAGCAAGTGAGAAGTTTGGGAGACAAAGAAGAAAATGTTTTCTTTAATATTTCTTTATTTTTACAGACGACTATAGAATGACATCGTCCGGCAGATGAAAGACAAACTATTTCAGTTGAAACAGAATAAAAGATACACAATTTGATTCAATTTGTTAGCATTTTTCCACAGTTAGCGCTGGAGAACTGCGACCACATATCTTGAATGTGTTCATCGAGGCTCTCGTTCCTTTGATTACAGCCCTACGCTCACACTGTTTGTTCAGATGGTGGCAGCAAAGGCTCGAGCAACAGCCCCGGACTGCTGGACCTGCACTGGCCCTCGTGGCTCTGATTGGTCTCCTGCAGATGTTTGTGGACTGTTGAGCCAATGTCACGGACTTCTATTTCCACCCCAGAGAGCCATTGTTCCAAAACGGTGATGTGTCTTCACTGAATACACCACTCACTCCTTTATCCAGCTCTCTCTGCACCCAACTCGTTGACAACAGGTATAAAAAGGGGGTGTTTTTAAGGCGCTGTCATTTCTCTGGATCAGACTTTTAACCTCACAGCTTTTTGTAAGGTCACTGCTGTTCATCATGTCCTTGAAGTTCTGCTCAAATCAGAAATATTCAAAAACTTGTTTTTTTCCACCCCTCCTCTGCTGCTGCTCAGTGGTGCACAAAGTTCATATAAATCTGGCTGATGTGGCTGCGAGTAGCGCACTGTCAACTCCCATGATCCTAAATAGCCACAGTCAAAACAATGCCTGCGACCAGCCGCACTACTTCACAGCCATGAAGCCCCCCGGCAGGCTCAATTTACCCTACATTTTGCACTTTCACACTGTTCACAGGCAGACCTTCATGTGGCATTAGTGTTCGTTTCTGAAGAAGCCCTGTGACACCCGGCCCCATGCACCTTCCACCGCTGGCGCTCACGCCCAACCTGAAGGGAGAGGCACGAAGAAAGGACCCCGCTGCACAAATGTGGGTAATTTGCTTTGCGGCTGACACCCGGCGCTCTGAATAAATGATCTAAATGTTTGCCAGAGATTGTTTTGCCACCGCCGCCCCTCAGCGATGACACAAGGAGGGGCACCGCACCCCCCGTGGCACTGTGACGGCCAGCCGGGATGAACATGAGGGAATGAGGCAGACATCCAGTAAATAATAGTTGCCATTGTGCCCCTCAGCAAGCTGTGGGGCCCAGGGTGGGCTCGAGGGATGACGGGGGTCGAGGGGGGGGCAGTTGCGCCTGCATGATATTCCTGGGCCTGACATGGCACCCGGACCCAGAGCTGTCACCCCTGCGGAAAACATCACCCTCGCCTCCACAATTTGTGCACTTAACACTTCAGTTGGCACATGACAGGTGCTTATTTCCCTACAAAGGCTTTTCCTCCTGGCGCTGAGGCTCTGAGCTCAGGGCGCCGGCGCCGTCCCATTGGTGTGTCCGTCCGTGATGTTGCACATGTGCCAGAGACTTCTCACATACAGTAACTCTGTATTTCCAGCCAGCCGAGCATAGTTATATTGTTCATGCCTGTGTGTGTGTGTGTGTGTGTGTGTGTGTGTGTGTGTGTGTGTGTGATGTGTCATTTCTGTCCAAGGGACAGAGGGTTCCCATCATCAGGTTTCCCTCAGATCCTTGATATGTTTTAAAAAGCTCTGAATTCATTGATTTTTTATCAGGCTTTGATTGGTAATAAAATGTCTTCAATTAAAAATGCAGTTTTGAGTTGTATAAAATCTTTTGGTCATGGGGGGATTTTCTGTAAGAATCCTTTTTTGATGTTGCAATATTGATCTTTTTCTCGTATTGATTAAATGAGAGATAGGAAGATGTTTTCTGACAAAGCTTCCTGGGGAAGCACATTGTAATCTCTTGATATATATAGTTTGGATGAATGCTATACATGTCACAATGATAAAGATAATAAAAAACTTTATTTATATAGCACCTTTCAAGGCATAATAGTCACAAAGTGCTTCACAGAGTAAATATAAATATAGCTTGTGTAAAAAGAGTGAACAAAATGAATGAATAACTATAATATAATAAACAATAATACAAAACATAGTCATAATATACTGCAAGCGTGACGAGATGTAATGAAGCAAACAAGTCGAGTGAAGGTGCAGACTGAAATAGCTGTATAAGAAAATCACTCCTTTTGTGGCAAAATGATCCGGATGCCCCAAAACACAACTGTTGGTGGTGAAGGATGAGAGTCAGAGGCAACAGGCCTGAATCGATCATGTTGGTGTTACAGGAAACACTGCGATGGTTCTGCAGCACTTCAAAGATTCTTTGATCAGGATCATCAGGTGGAAGCTGATAGGAAACCTGCAGCGAGGGATGGAGTCCGAATGCTCCAATCTGATGTTGTGACGAGCGCTCACGCTTGTGTCTGTGTGTGTGTGTGTGTGTGTGTGTGTGTGTGTGTGTGCGTGTGTGTGCGTGTGTGTGTGTGTCTGTGTGCGTGGATCGATCCGCGGTGTAACACCCTGAATCTGGACATTGGTACGATGGCGCTAAGGCCGTGGTATGATGGCGCAGCGCCATTGTTCCATTCCCCAGGCAGAGCCCCGGACATGTATCTGATAACTAATAACAATCTTGACATGATACAGAGATGTCAACACACAAAGATGGAAGAAAGTGCTGCTCTGGAAAATACAAAGCAGAAGGAGCGCACACGGCTGAGGAGAAGCTGAGGCTCCGGAGACCCGAAGGTTTGAGCGACTCTTTCACACGCTCTGATCTGAACCAGGCAGGAGCCTAAACGCTCGCAGCAGAGCGCTGCGCACTCGTCCTGACCAAGCATGAACCGGCCTCATGAAATGGAATTTGAATTTTCTCCGCTGGAGAGAATTCTTTGGTCTCGTCACGAAAACCAAGGCCAAATGTAAATGGCGACCTGAGACGGACAGACTGAAGACAGGCGTTCGTCCTGGATAATAATGTTGGAAAGCCACTCTTTTTGTTTTCCTTGTTTTTTCAAAGCCACTGGTATTGACGAAGGTCACCGAGCTCGCGTCGTGGGACTGATTCCTCACCTGGCTGAGAAAAGCCTCCTGAAAGTCTGTGGTGTGGTCACTTGCTGTCGGTGTGGAGCGGGTGATGCCGTGGTATCATAGCGCACATTCCTTGAAGTGGCATTAAGCTGTTTGGCCTTGAAAGTACCACTCGCTCCGCTGTTATAAATAATTGAGTGTACTGTTGAGACTACCTCTTACCTCGGCGCCCTCAATGACTTTCCTGGATAATGTAATCACACTTGTCATGTTTAAGTCCTTTATTTCTTGTAGTCAAAGTCATGGTTTCATCCTTCATTCTTAAATCCCATGGCTGTGGTTGACAATTCAAAAACAGAAGTGGGACTACTCCTCTTTTTGTCCTTGTCAATCACACGGCGCCTGACTCTTCCTGCGAGCCACAGCTGAGACTAGGGGGAGCGAGTGTCAGGTGGTATTATCGTCCCACCAACGCTGCTAAAAGACGGCTTTTTTACATCACAAAAAATCTTGATGCATTATTTAACACAGGATCAGGCTTGATTTCTAGAAGGAGCTTGAGTTTTCAAATGGATGGTTACAGGGGATCCTGTCGGGTGAGGCGCTGTGACAAGACGCGCGCACACACACACACACACACACACACACACACACACACACTATTACACACACATGTCACCATCCCTCCAAACCATTAACTCGAACTCTATGGTTCTTCGGTTTGATATTGAAATTCAAAGGAAGAACATGTAAATGTTCTGCATGAACAGATTAGAAAAATGACACCTGTGCTTTTCATTTGTGTTCGTCCATTTTGTTATATTTGTGAAGCTGCTATAGTTCAATACTACCTCGTCTTCATCTTCAAAACATCATTGAAGCTTTGCCTTTAAAATGTGTAAATATTGGAATTTAAAATGATCATCACATCCTTTCTCCTCTAATCAGAAAACCCCCATCACTAAATCACATGTGGTGAAAATGTGAACATCTTATTCTCAGGAACGTAAAGTCACTGAGACCTCGACTTAATTCTCAGTTCATCTTTAAATGTGAAGATATTCCCTGGAGCCGGTCCGACACTGTCGCCATCAAGAGGCCAACCTGTGTGTGACATCACGGTGACCTTTAACCCCTGAATGCCCAACCACACAAATGATCAACGCACCAAACTAGATCAGGTGAGTCCTGAGCTGAATAGTCCACATTACGCTGCCATAGGCTCAGACCCCCTTAGCTGGGGGGGGTTTCCCATCATGCACTTAGAATGAGCACATGGACGGAGCTCTCTTCCTTCACCCTGTGTCCCTCCCACCACATTTGACCCCTAAAAGCTCCCCATTGTTTTCCAGTTAAGCTGCTGTTGGTGAAGGAGACGAAGATGAGGACGGTGACGAGGACGAGGACGAGGACGAGGACGAGTTAAAGTAACAACATATTGTCTCCACACAGTCAAACCATATCAGCTGAGAGTTCATCAAGGTAAATCCTATCATCTTCATGATGGGTGCTACAGTTTCACAGTTCTTTATTTAAGGGTAATGTTATACAGAGGTCAGTCTATGAATTTGGTTTGATTGAACCTTTTATGTGCATAGAATAGAATTGACGAATAATGATGGTACAAAACAATGACTTGTTATTGTATAGAGCAGAACTGCGACAAATGAAATACTTTTTCTCCCAGTAAATCAAAGTGTTGGTGTAATAAGAAGAAAACACACACAAACACTGTGTGTCATCAATAAACCATGGAGCTCACGGGTTTGACGCCTTCTTGCTGCTGGTGTGGCGCAGAGAGCTGAGAGGCCTGGTCCTGACAGGTAGAGAGGGGAGGACAGCTGTGAGCCAAAGCCAGGTGGTCCCAGTCCCAAACCCTCCCACCACAGCAGCCCACCGCTGGTCTGATTGGCATTAATTGGCAGGTGGTGCGGGAAGGGGTCAAGGGACAAAAAGGGAGGGAGTTGAACATGCGAAAGAAAGAGGGAACATGAGTGACAGATGAGGTGCAGGAGCTAAGAACGATCAAATTCACCGTCACCACTGTGGTTCAGATTCACATTAACATGAGTGGATGTGAAAAGTGTGTTTTTCTGTGCAAAGCAGCGCAACCTACAGTGCATCTCCTGTATTTCACCATATGTCTTCCCCTGACCTCTGTCCATCCTATCAGGTCTGCCACGTTCACCATGCGCCTCCAGGGAGCAACACTAGTGTCCGAGTGGCGCTGGAGAGACATGGGTTCATGGATTCTCTTTCAAAGGTTCTGGTGCGGACGTCCGATCAGGAGGATCCAAACGAAGCGCTGGTTACCAGGACAATCAGCAGAAGGTTTGGTTTGATCATGCGCCTCTGCCTCAGAATCATCCCAGTAACATGCAGGTGTCTCCTGGGTCCTTCACTCATGAGCCTGTTCTGTAAAGGCAGAGGCTCAATGAGACATGGGAAAGATCAACAACACAACAGGCTGTAAAAATGTCAGCACGGTCATCGACGACATGAAGCCGAAATAGGTCGAAATCATTGGGCTACAATTTCTTTGCCTTGTGTGGAATTGAAATACAAGTAGTTAAATAAATAAACGAGAAACCTTCGGAAACATTTTGAACCAGCAGGACTCTGAATTTGAACAAAATGACCGTCGGCCCGAGACATGGAAACATCAGCGCAGTCAAATGAAAACCATCCCGGCCTCAGTCATGTAAATCATATTTACAGGCGCTCACGTACTGAAGACTCGACAGGAGGTTTCTAACGCAGGAAATGTAATGTTGCTGTGGCTCTCAGATTTTTCAATCTCATTTCTTCCTCGTGTGTGTGTGTGTGTGTGTGTGTGTGTGTGTGTGTGTGTGTGTATGACAGCTGCCTGTCTTCATTTTTTACAGTTCTCTAAAAGGAACGGAGCCATAAGATGTGGTTCCTTTCAAGGAGCAGTCAAGCAGTCATTCCTATGACTGTGCCGTATTCCCCTCTTTCCTCACCCTCTCTGCTCCTCTCATTTACAGCGGATGTTTATCACTAAAGTAAGAAAATAAAAACAAAAAGTGTTGTATGTTGTGATGACTTTTGAATGAAAACCCTCAAACAGTTTTCTTTATTTTGGAAATTGTATTAATCTATTTATTTTCTCTCATCTGATGGGCCTCGAAAAAGCCCGTCTCCAACACCTCCATTTTTAAAGCTGGTAGCTGGTGCACACAGTTAAACCTGCCCAACAACAGTGGATCATTTTCCCAGTTTTGAGAAAATCACAAGAAAGAAAGAATTGATCAGTTTCATGGTTTAATGGGCACTAAAATGTATTTTCAAACAGTGAACATGTTTGTGTTAAATGAAAGATTATAGGAGTTGTTTTGGTGTTATAATTGTATGTCTTTTTAAAAATAATTTTCTTGTGTTGGATATATATATATATGTGTGTGTGTGTGTGTGTGTGTGTGTGTGTGTATGTTTCTGTTAAGGGATTTTCATGTAGACTGTTGTGTTTGTTTTGTGTGTTTTTTTAATAAAAATATAAAGTTTTTCCAGTCTAACAATTAGTACCAGTGCTCTTGGCCTGAGAGGAAGATGTTATAAAAATAAAACCCAAATGATAAGAGTTGGTTGTGGAGGAGTCGGCGCACTGCCAAGACAGACATGGACGCAGAGTGGGATTAATGCCAACAGTTGAAGGAGCAATAGTTGCCAAATGTGAGTAACAAATAGTTGTGTGGCCTGAAATATTCAGTGCCTGTGCAAAACCCCGGAGTTAACATATTTTCTGAACCACCTGAGCCATATATTTTGAACAGATTAAACAACGTAACATCTCCTCAGAGGCCTGAGGAAAACTCACCTTCTCAACAGATCCCAGTCTGGAGTCATCAACCTGCTACAGTGTCGGGAACAACCACGGCTGTGGAGGCCACACGCTGAAGAACAAAGAATACCAGTCTTCAAAGTAGGAGATCCAGGAAACCTTCTGTGGGGTTTGAACACAGCCAGACCGTGGGGGTCCCGTTCAGCTGAATGGGACCTTACGAACATGAAACGCACTCGGGGCCTTTGAGTTGGTCTGATGAGGAAAAGTCAGATTCATACAAAGCGATTAAAGACGCTGAGAGTCACACGTTGAGGGATCCACTCCCGGGACGGACAGACGAGCAATGGATGTCCCATGGAACGAGGACCAATGATATAAACGCCATGAATGTAGATCTATAAGTCCATGGAAGGTCAAAGGTCACAGTCAGCTGCCACAACCAGTTGATCTGTGGATCCACCAGGATTCACCACAGATCACAGGATCCATCCTCACAGACCATGAGCTACCGTCACTTCCTCTTCTGTGATTCCAGGAACCAATCGATTATAACCTGCTTTATCTCAGTGGTGACCATCTCAGGGCTGGAGATGAGGACGATCAAATGAGATCAATTGCCTCATTATTCACACCTTTTGCACCAGATGAGTGATTGTGACGGGCTGGTGTTTATCTGTCGATGTAAGCGCTGAAGGCCTGAGCGTCGCCCCAACACAGCGCCGGAGCCGCTCGGCCCGGTGCCCGACACCGTGGGTCCTGCTGCCGGCAGCTTCCTGCTGACCATCAGCTGCTGCCTTCAGCAGGAATCAATACTGAGGCCCAACATCACAAGTTTATGAAGCCGCTGCACTCGCCTCTTAAATTCACCGGGGCTTTTAAGGCAGATGCTGGTCTCCAGATAAACATAACCCCCGTGACTCCCTGTGATTGTTGTTGAACAGTTCAGACAAACCGGCTGAATGAACGGAGGCTCTCAATAGTGTCTCCTTGTCACTCCGGTGACAGTTACTTCGCAGGAGCTGAAAAACATGTTTTTATCTCTCTTTGTCGAGAAAACCCTTTTATCCATATGTTTTTACCCATTTTTTGTGCCTGAACCTGGGTGACTCGAGCTTTTCTTCCCTCTGGGCTAAATTGATGGCAGTGCAGGAGTTAATTGTTCAGGCATGTGTTTGGCTTCCTGATGGAGAGTGGCTGAGGATCAGGGTGGGGTCAGGGTTCAGAATGACATGTTTTTTTCTGGCTGCTGGAAATGGAGAAGAGGCCACGGGAGAGTGCCGAACACGGAGGTGAATACGAGTTCCACCGAGGCACTTAAACCTGTCTGTATACAGCCGCCGACAAAAGAGACAAGTCATCGTACACATCAGAGACGATACATCCAATGAAAGACACTGCTTCGCAGAAACTTTGTTAAAGTGCAGGACACAAAGAGCATCCATTTGTCCGCATGGAAGAACTGCGCCAGACAGTAAAACACCTATGGAACAGTTGGATTTCAAGAATGAACTGTGAACTTTGAAAAAACTTCAAAAACGTTCATTTAGAATTTGACAGCCACGGCTCAAAGGATTTGATTGCAGTCGTTTCTTTTGGTCGGAGAAGTTTCACTCAGAAAGGGCAGTTATTGCAAAGTTAAAAGCAAAGACAGACTGAAAGAGAAGAGAAACATCTACAGTCTAACATTTAATTCACATGTTATTTCATTTGAATTTCTAATCTAAAAATACATTTCTAATCAATTTCCTGAGAATATGGTTAAAATCGCCATTATGCTCAAGTTGAAATATTTGAATTATGTGATGTGTCAGGAAGGCAAAGTGTTCAGGTCTGATTTCATTCGATTTTTTAGAATAACAGAATAACGATATGATTTTTAAATAAAAGATTTTACTTGCCTGATCATTATCATGAGGATAGTTGTTCTGGAAATGCACTCGACTGAAAAACACAACAAAATCAGAATCGAGCAGGACAAAGAAATACCACCTGGTTGTGATCTTGCGCTTGTTGCGCCTCATGGTTCCTCCTGTGATGGACGACCTTCTGTGGTTGAAACACGAATCATAAAGCAGTGAACTCACGCTGCCGTGTCGAAATATTCACTGAAAATCACAACCTCAACCAAACATCTCTCCCATGAGTCTGTGTTGTCCCACAGGTGCCTTTGATGTTTGAGCGACCTGCACACATTTCAATATTCGATCGCTGAATGCTCTCTGGTTTGTCCATTACGTTTTTTATCATCATGTTCAATATAATTCTTTTCCCATTTCGGTGACACAGGTTGGATAATCGAGGCTTGTAATTTGAAATCGGTTCAGGAACAGAAGGACATCTCTCAGAGGTGTCCTTCTGTTCTCTCTCTCTCTCTCTCTAAAGAGAGAGAGAGAGAGAGTTGATCCGATCTGGATTCATCAGTATTTACACTATGAGAGTTTGGTGCATGTGTGAAAGAAAGAAGGCTGGAAATATGAACATTGCCTTTGGTCCAAGTCTTGGATGCGTTGGCTTCTCTTTTCTGAGCCCAGTGTTTTGGTGTCAGCTCGGGCCCAGAATGGACACTTGGGTCAGTGAGCAGGATTAAAGGAGCTCACAGTTGGTGAGGCCACGCAGGTATGTAGTGGTCAGTGTGGGGGCAGTGATCAGCCCCCCTCATCAGACCCGGGAGAACCCACATCAGGCAATTCAAGTGCGGCATCTCGCAGAATGACTTCAGCCAGCTTAAGACATCTTTAGACACCAAATTGCACCGTATCGCCGGACAATGATTCCTGGGCCATTTGTCTGAGCGCCTGTTGTTTGGTTCTTTTAACTTAGTTCAGAGTCATTGTGTGGTGAGTCAGGAAATCACAGGGGTATTTAACAAGGCTTGTGTAATTGATTGTGGCAGATCCTGCCAGCAAACAGCAGGTCCACAGCCTCTTTCACTGAGCCCAGCAGAGGGCTCGCATTGATGTGGATAAGGGAATTATCTCTACTCTGGTGACTCAGAGTCGAGGCTACTGGAAATTCAATTAAAGCAATCTATGTTCTCGATATCCAGCGTCTGTATCTAGACCGTAAAGGTTGGATTTTCATATTTACAGGAGGCTAAATGGGTCAAATATGGCCGGAGGGCTCGACCTCATCTCACGACATTTTTCAGTTTGTGAGTTGATGCCATAATTCAAAATCCATGATTGAAATATCACTGTGGATTACGCCCTGACAGCAGGTCGTCCAAACACAGGAACTCATGATGCAGATTTACCATGAGATGCTTAGAAACTGGCTGCAGCCGGTTTACATTATTCATAGAATGTATTTGTAGTTTGTCTCTGTTTGTATACATGTATATGAATATAGACAAATATATAGACATATCGACATACATATATATATCAAAGCAGCGACCAACAGAGCTTTTGTGTGTATGGTCTCGTGGAGTCACATGAGCTGGAGTCGGGCCGAGGGCTGTGACGTCAGCAGGAGGTGGATGCGCTGAGCTCTGTCCACATCATGTTCATCACAAGTCAGTCTCAACAAAGTCTAACACCACGATCAATGAAAAACCAAATCCATCTGAAACACAACCACTCTGACTCTGTGATAGGAAGTATCAATAATGACAGAATCAATCTTGAGAAAACAAATACATTATTACTGTAAAATACTCCTCCTCCTCCTCCTCCTCCTCCTCCTCCTACTACTACTACTACTACTACTACTACTACTACTACTACATTGTGGTTTGGTCCATGTTTGGAGGAAACTGAGTGATTTGCACTCAAACTTGCCAGCAGGGGGCAACTGAAATGCTTTAGCTTCTCCGTGGGGAAGCTGTCACCTCATCCATCTTCATGCACTTGAGTTTGTGTAAAACAACAGTGTCAACATCCTGTCCCGCCCCTCTGACTCCACCTTTTACACAGACACCAAAATCAGCACTGTGACAACTTCACTGTCACCGTGAAAATAGACCCCCCTCCCCTCCCCCCCCCCTCCCCCCATTCTATTTTTGATCCTTTAATACAGACCAGTGATGTGGAATGAAGGGACAACATCGCTCTCCCGCACTCTCTCTCTCACACACACTCTCTCTCCCCCCCCCTCTGTCTCTCTCTCTCTCACACACACACACACACACACACACACACACACACACACCATCACCACCACCATCCCCCTCCCGTTTGTGGGTAATGGATTTTTATCAGGGCGCCAGTATCAGGGCTGATTTTGACGAGTCCCCAGGCTGCTCTACAATTCCTTTTGAAATCCCTTTCTTCAGTAGTCTTGCTGAAGTAGCCTGCGGCCATGGCCCTCCGAGATCACAATGTTATTAACACAAACATGTCAAACCGCATGTTGAAATTCAAAACAGAGGTGCCAAAATGTCAAGGTGTCAAACTGCTGAAATATAAATTATGCTTTAATATTCCTAAGCACTACACAAAATATGCATCAGTGCATAAAAAGCGTGATGTGCAGAAGTGTTGAATATTTCAGCGTAATGTCATCAATTAGGGGATGAGCTGATGGCACCAGCCCAGTCCGTGATCTGAAATTTGGAGAATCTCTACAGGATTTATGGGTGGACCCCCCCCCCCCCCCCCCCCCCCCCCCCCCCCCCCCCCCCCCCCCCCCCCCCCCCCCCCCCCCCCAAACTCCACCCCCCATCGCAACGGCAGCCTGTGAGCCTCTAGTTGAAATCTCAGAGAACAAAACTGTCCCTAATGATCAGCCAATATATTCCACAGCTTTAGGGTCTGTAGAAAAAAAGAACACCCAGTGAATTATGTTGCATTTGTCCTGATTCGGGGAAACTCCAGATTGGACTGCTGACACCAAAATTACATTCGAGCTTAATTGACCCACCTACATGCACCCATCCTTCCGTCTAGATTATATGCAAATGTATGTTAATCTGTCTTCAGCCATTTGTATCAAATCACAAGGTTACGGGTGTAATTGTCAGGTTTGAACGGTGAAGTTGGGGAATGACTGAATGCTCTTCACGGTGTCCTGCGTGAGAAATAGATTTTTTTACCCGATGCACAAAATGTATTTCCTTATACTTGATCTTATTTCCTTCCGACACATACGGGTGAAACATAATTATAAATGCATCAACGAGCCCATTAATGAGCCTCCCTCCTGAAGTGTGCCGTCCCTGCTCCTGACACCTGTCCACTGTGCACAGGAACCTTGATGGGTGAGGGAGACTGGTTATAAGATCCATGTCTCTGGTTTCATCTGCCACGCGAGTTAACGAGCAGATGGACACCTCTGCGGCGGCGTGCGCTGCCTGTCCATATCTGTGAGCGCTGATTCTCCCGCGCCGGACCCTGCGTCTGCGGAGAGGGTGGGAGCTCCGTGAAGGTAACGTTACCTGATGTGTTTTGTCACCTCTCACGCTTGCCCGAGCAGGCATTTGCGTGGGTGCATTTGCTCCGGGGATGGGGAGTGTCGAGCTGCATCTGCCGCGGCTGCTCTGCCCCTGCCTGCTCCTCTTCATGACATCTGAAACCAGCCAGAACATCAGTGGTTTACACATGAAATGTTCAGGCCTCTCAGCCCTGTGAGAGCGAACTGTCAGTCAGCCAGCGCAGAACCTTGAAGCACTGACCTGCTCGCTGAACTGAGCTGCACTGCAAACGTCCTCCACACGGGCCGGTCAGCGCAAAGCTCATGGCCCGTCGGTACCGGGTTTGAACAGGTTTCTGAGGAGATGAGCTGACAGGTGGACAGCGCTGAGCTTCACCTGACACTTGCATATCAAGTCACCACTTATGAAAGGATCTCACTCACTGGCTCTGTTTGCAAACACACACACACACATTCATATTTGTCAAATCTAGATAAGTTGTGACATTTGAAAACAGTGGGACTGCGTCTAAAATCTCATCTGAGTCATATGACAGTTATCTTTATACGTTGACGCTATTTGTTTGTGTTCTAATGCACTTTGAAATGAATGGACCCACAACACGCCACCATGCTTTGTGTTTGTGGGGTTTAGACCAAAATGGTATAAAGAGAGTGCGCGATAACATCATGAAATGTATGATGGGATTTTTCTCCAACCTGTATCACTGTGCACCGTAACCCAGGAATAATGAAAAGTACAATCTCAGAACATACTCATCATTTATTGTTTGTAAATGAGTGAATGAAAGCATTTCACTCTCTGACACTGAGAGACCTCTGAACAGAGGTTGCCATGGTTACTCAACGTGTGCATTCACACACTTCCTGAAAGCTCTGGCAGAGAAACACATGATCAGCCCAAACAACTGAACCTTAAATTCCCTCTGCGTCCTGATCTCCGACACACAGCCCCGCGCAGGGGTCCGCTGCAGGTGGGACGAGGGAAAGGAAGCAGGGGCACAGCTTGTTTGAGACGAGGATGGTGGAGGGGAGTTGCTGAGCGTTGCCCCATGTTGACCCCAATTCTTCTGGATGGGACAGAGGAGAGCGCTGAGCAAAACAGGAGGATTCTCCAGAAGAAGTGTTGTGTCAGGGATGAGGCCTGTGTGTGTGTGTGTGTGTGTGTGTGTGTGTGTGTGTGTGTGTGTGTGTGTGTGTGTGTGTGTGTGTGTGTGTGTGTGTGTGTGTGTGTGTGAGTTGTGTGACATTTAGTCCCGTCTACAGGAATATTATGGTTTAGAATCCAGTAAGAGGTGAAGGGGGTGGGGAGGTATTTAGCGCTCAGCCCAACAGCAGGCTGGCTCAGAGGTCATTTACCCCCCCCCCCCCCCCCCCCCCCCCCCCCCCCCCCCCCCCCCCCCCCCCCCCCNNNGGGGGGGGGGGGGTATTTGGCCCCCCCCCACGATCCTCTCCCCCCCCCCCCCCCGCTTCACACACACACACACACACTTCTCCTTCCTCCTCCGTGCTCCTTGCCCAACCCCCTAAACTCCGCCCACCACTCCCCCCTCAGCGACCTCAGCCCCTCCTCGTCCTCCTGTCTGCAGAGATCTGAGGTGAGCGGATGAAGGACAGACAGTCCGTCCTCTCACTGTCGTCTTCAGTGGGACGTGTTTAGCTCTGTTCAGTGAGGGTCTTCACAAACAGACCTACAGGGGTCCTTCCTTCTGATAGTGAGGATGTGGAGTTTTAAAATGCGCACAGATGCATAGTGTTTACTCTGCCGGGGCCCAGTCCTCCCATCTTTTTTAAGGCTGAGAAAATTGTTGTGAAATTGTGGAGAGATTTTCAAAATGATCCCCAAACGCACTGATGTTCAAAAGTGACATCAAAATACTTTGATTCAACACAAATATCTTTCAAAGTTGGTCATATTTGATAGAAGTGCCTTTAGCATTCATGTAAACAACACAGATGTGACCAAAGCGCCGTGATGCTGGTCTTTGATCCCGGCGTTTCCGCTTTGATCTGGTTCACAGAGTAAAACATGTATTTTCCGCAGGGGAATTCAGGCAGGCGCTGCAGAAAAGTGGCTTTGGCAGCATTAGCTAAACATGGACTTAAGCTGTGGATGCAAACTGCCGATGCGCAACCCGACAAATTCACAGAACATTCCCCTGGTTTGGCACGTTGAGTTCAGCCCCGGCTGCTTTCACAACGCATTGACAGAAGCCCCCTGCAAGACATAGGGAGATTAATGCAGGGAGGTTGACACGGGCTGTGCTCGATAGCCTATTTGTACAAGGAGACGCCGGAAAGAGCTTACAGAGCCACCGAGCTAATACATCTGACCTCCGAGACACCTCGACCGACAAACGCTGGATTTCTACCACCGGCTCGGTCACAAATAATTTGTGCTAACTGGCTTTGAAGGCAATTACTGCAGAAAGTAGACACAGAGGAGGAATGCCGGGGAGAAAGCAGTGCAGGATGAAATGCATATTGATGGTTAGCATCAAAAGCAGAGCCCTTTGAAGTTCCGCTGTGTGTCAGCGTGTGATGGGAGAGCTGATAGAAAAACTGGACAGGAGACAGGTTCCTCTTAAGCACATGGCTGGCTGTTCAGAGAGGTCAACTATTCACAGCAGTGTGTGTGTGTGTGTGTGTGTGTGTGTGTGTGTGTGTGTGCATTTATGTTTGTGAGTGAGAAAGAGAGAGAGGGAAGAGAATGTTCACCCATCACTGAAGAGAAGCTACAAAACATACTTCATGTACAAATATATGTAGAGCACTGCCTCCTCGTCCCAAATGAACTTTCATTCATTATTAATCAGCTCGATATTTTTTGAATTTTCTCCATTTCCCTTAAATGAGCCCATTAATGTACGTTGACACGAGGAGTGGGTCCTCTCTTCGGGGGCCACCGTGGTTTTACAGTAGCCCAGAACGGACACACTAAGCATCTGTGGAGTTTGAATGACAACTGAAGCCGACCACAGCTTCCCCTGCATGTTCAGAAGGGCGAGGGTCCGTCAGCGTGTTTTTTTCCATTTCTCTTTCTGTCTGTTGTAAAAGTCATCACCGCTCTCTCTGCAGCTCCGGCCCCTGTGGTCACCTTCAGTTTCAGAAGCTCTCACTCAGCGCGTGAGACTTCTCCTCTGCAGAAGATGTGTTGACATGGACCAAAGACCTCGTTCGTCCTTTGGTTTCCCAGCAGTCGGTGCCGCCGGTGCGGGTGGAGCCGGTGCGGGTGTAGCTGTTTAGCGGTGATGTGTTTGTTGTGGCGCTGATGAGCTGATGAGCAGACACCAGCCTCAGTGTCCGTCACTCTGACTCAGTGGCAAAACCACAGTTTAGCTGCTAATGTCTCTCCCCTCTCTTGACCCCGGAGGCAAAAATAGTCCCAGCAACACAGTGAAAGCGGGGCAGCGCAACGACAGCGCGAGCGTTCGAAAACAGACCATAATACTGTGTGTCGGAGAGCCTGCTTTCGTCCTCCAGCGCTGTCCGAGTATCTTTCCTCTGGGCAGAATCTGGGTCTCAGCTTGACGGCCGAAACTGTAATTCCCCATCGTGACCCCCGATAGGCCGGGTCAGTACACTATCACCATCACAGCGGCTGCCACGGGCCAGACTGGGGAGGGGCGGAGTCTGTTCTGTGCTTCCCCTCACAAACACAATGTGAATCCAATTACCCGCGTTGTCTGTGGACTCTCTGCGATCCAGGACGCAGGGAAACGCCGGCTGAGGAGGAAGAACCGCTCCGTCGCTCGTCTGACGATGGTGGTTGGGTTTCGCTCTCTGCGCATTATTCTTAAGAACGGGAATTTTGGCAACCGTCTCTGCTGCGTCTTGAGCAGGATCGGGCCGTAGTGATGTACTGTTGATTCAGGTGCGTACAGATGCCAAAGTTAAAGGTGCAGTGTGGAAGATGTGTTGACATCTAGAGATGGAGTTGCATGTAGTATGTCGTGTTGTAAAAACCTCCTGAACATGCAGCAGAACCTGTGGAAGACATCAGGTGTCATTAAAACTCAAACCTTCAAGTTCAACGTCCGGGCTACTGTGAAAACATTGTAAAAACCCTCCTCATTTAAATACACAATAATGGGCTCATGTAAGGCTAACGGGAACAAATAAAAGGTTTTGGTGACTATAGATTCATGAAAATATCAGTTTGTAATTGTTTTGTTATTTTATTCGTGACAAAAATGACAGAAATCTTACACAAAGATTAGACATTTCTTTCTCAGTTGGAAAATGTGATGAGGACATTTTCCAATCAATGTTCCATGTTGCAGATCGATCCTCTTCACCTCATCCATCCCTTCCAAGTACTTTGGAGCAGCGCTGGCCGATACTGGGAATTTTGGTATCGATCCGACACCAAGTAAATACAGGGCTAGTATCGACGATACCGATACCGATCATTTGATGCTTTTTACTTGAAATATCATGATCATCAAATACATTTTGCGATTTTGCCTTTAGTTAGTTGAATATGATTATGATCAAACACAGGACTTACAAATAAACATGTTTTTATTGACCAACTAAACAATGTAACAGTATTAAAATCATAGAATGAAAGGGTTATTATATCCAGCCATGTTCATATTTCAGGTTTGAGGTACACATCTTCATGTAAGAGTCTATTTTTGAGTTCCAGTGAAACATTAAGGTTGTTTTCAACAAGCTGAATTTATAATTGTGTAATTGGTCTGTTAAAATATCACCAATGACACTGAAAAACATTTCTTAATGCTGGAGACCTGGATACTCTGATCTCTTTCTGCCAGAGACCTCTGTCTCTGTGTCGGGGGTCTGCTTTGGGTTTGGGGGTCCCCCCCCCTCCTTGTTTTGCAGCTCAGAGTTCTCGAGGGTGAACTGTTGAATGTGTCTGTGTAAGACGGTGGTGTTTTCCACAGTGGTGAACGGCTTCTCGCACACATCACATGTGGCAGTATCTGCTCTCAGTGCTCTCTGTCTCCCCACCCTTCGTCAGAGCGCGGGGGGGGGGGGGGGCAAAGTCTGCCTGAGTGAGCCTGTGTAAGACGGTGGTGTTACCACAGTGGTGAACGGCTTCTCGCACAGATCACATGTGGCAGTATCTGCTCTCAGTGCTCTCTGTCTCCCCACCCTTCGTCAGAGCGCGGGGGGGGGGGTGGGCAAAGTCTGCCTGAGTGAGCAGCACAGAGAGAGCGAGCGAGCGAGCGAGAGAGAGAGAGAGGTGCTGTTTGCACAGACAGACCTGGGAGACGTTGCGCTCACATCAACTCTGCCAGAAATTTGCCGGACGTATCTTTTCGCGCTGGTGTCGCTGTGAATCCGATACTCACCTTGGTATCGATACTATCGATATTTTTGTATTTGGTCATTCTGGTCTGTCGTAAAAAATGGCAGCCTCCACAAAGAGCATCCAGACCTGGTTCAGGAAAGAAATAATTCAAACATTCAGGTGAATATATTCTCTGATGTGCTTATGATATTGTGTAACTATTTTTTATTTAATCTCTGCCTGTAATGAAAATAGTTCTATCCAAATCGTAAAGGTAACGTGGAGCAGGAATGAAGGTGATCAATAAAGCGATGAGCTCGTGCTGAGTACCTCAGAAATAAGAGGTCGGAAAGTATTGGGAGATTAATTCACATGTTATTGGTTGTTATTTTAATCGTAATTCATTGTAATGTACAGAAACTAAGAATGGAAGAAAATGAAAACCTTGTGCGGAACATCTCCCCATTGTTCCAGGAACATTATGAACTCACGTTTTTCTTTGGATGCTCGTTTTATATGGTGACAATCTGCTGAGAACATGATGCAGTCTTAGTGTGTGATTCAACGCTCCACCAACCAGCAGCTTTAGAACTCGACGGTGGAGAGAAGTGTACAAACTGTTTGCTATTGATGATAGTGAAAAAAAGTGAGGTCCACTTCAGCTCCATTTATCGACTTATTTTTGTCTTAGGAGAGACCTCCTGTTGGCGGCTCGTCTTTGACAAGAGTTCTGAACAAACTGTGCCTTACAGCAAAGTAAATATCACAGGCTCATGTTTCTGCAGCTGCCTCTCGCTGACCTAACTTATTGATTTCCCCCCTTTTGAAAAATACATATAAAAAGGGCCCTGAGCTATCCCACACCACTGAGGGATCTAACAGACACGGGTCCTGGGGCCCTTCGGGTGTTTCATGAGACCCCAAGCAGCTCTGGCAGAGGGAGAGGTCAGAGATCATTCCGTCAGGCCTCGTCCTGCAGGTCCTCCACCCCCTTCGCCACGGACGTCCGAGTAGATCTCGGCCCCCCTCTCTTGATGGTGAAACGTAAAAAAAAGGGCACAGCCATTACTGGCGCTTACCGCCGCAGACAAGCACCACCCCTTTGTTTTCATTTGACTCCCAACTGCTCTTCCTTCCTCCAGCTCTCCTTCTTATCAGCCCATTCCTCCTCCTACTGATTCTCTCTGGTTCTCGACCGTCCTCTCTTCCTGCGCCTGGAGAAACTGAGCTTGGCCGGTTTGCTCCGGCAGAACGAACCCGGGCACAGTGGAGCTCTGTGGCTTTTTGTCTGCCACTATCTAAGTGCAACGCTAAGATCAGCTCAAGGCTTTTCCCTCGCAGCCTGTGGATTGTCAGATTTTCACTGAATATCTAATCAGCATACAGTGTCTGGATATATCATTTATATATTATTATTACTTATTTTGTTTACAATATCAATAATCAATGTTTATATTCTGCATTCTGGATTGTTATCAAATAATGGTAGTGAATCACGACCTGTTCTGATACATTCGGGTGATTATACTCTCTACAAACTTATGATTATTTTGATTAATTATTCATTATTTTACGACTCCACCAACACAAACGGAAATGTTCACACATTTCTTTACTATACTCGATTCTGAGCGTCTTTCGTTCTTTCCTAGAAGTCCAATATGTAGAGTTGCACATTGAGGCTGACCTCATCCTCACGTCCGAGTCATCGATAAATCACAGGTCTTACGTTTGTCCCTTCGAGAGCATGTTAATAAGTGGGGCTTCTGTAGGAGTCTTCTGAGCTCCCTTCATCTCCGTGGTCTTCAGGCCACAGTGGAAACCTGAGGGAAAAAAGGTCAAAAAACAGAATTTCTCACCTCAACGGGTCATAGACTCCATTAAAGGTGCTGTATGGATGATTGTGTGCACGTGCTGACCTGTGCTCTGGTAGCATCGAATGATACATACAGACATACCTTTGGTTTTATTTCCTGAAAGCAAACATCATTTGCACGATATGCAGGTTATGTTAAAACATGCATTGTTTGTAGAATTCATACTACACGGGCTTATCCTTTATAATATGAACCATATTTTGTTTAATCTTGAATGAATGACTGTCTCTCTGTTAAAGCCGGTCACCACACCTGTAAAACCAGGCTTTATACATCACAAAACTGGCCACTGAAGTGAAAAGAGATGGGTGGTGGCAATTTTATGCATTGCCTGAGCCGACAACGGGGGGCACATTGATATATCTGACTGAGGGTACTGAGTGAGGGATGGAGGTGGACTGTCTGTCCAAAGTCATTAAGTTGTTTTGCACATGACTGTGTCTGGATTTGCCTCTATTCTGATCTTTTTAGAGGAGCATGAGATATACAACAGCATATCAGTCAAGCCAAATGACTATACACACACACACACACACACACACACACACACACACACACACACACACATATATATACTGTATATATATGAGGGTATAGTGCTGTGAGCTAAATGAGGAGGTGACAACCAGAGGTTCATCTAGATCTAACTTTCCAGCCAAAGTTAGATCTAGATGAAGCTGTAACAATTGTGCAAGTGTATTGATTTACTCTAAAATACTGAAAAGACACTATTACAGTCATAAAGTTGTGTTACAGGTATTTGACTTCAAAGCCTTACTGATCATCTTTGGTCATGTCTTCACATGAGGAAAATGTGTTTACCTGAACATAACAAACAAGTGGCTTTTGCAGCTGCATTTCTAACTTCAGGTCAAACGCTGGTTTCTCCATGAACATGCTTCCGAGTCATTTCTGATACTGCCTCCACCAAAGCTCTGCCCTGCGGCACATCACGAGCCTCTTGGCAGTGGCTGAGCAGCTGCCTGGTGCTTTGCCCTTCCCTGGATGTGAGCGATGTTGGATAATACATCAGCTCGCCATTCCAGCTATGCCCTGTTTTGGGAATCAAACTAACCCAGGATGCCGTCATTACACATCGATTGACTGTTTCTTTGATACAGCGCGTCTTTAAAAAAAACATTGTGATAAGCTTTTATCTTCTATGCAACAGTGACTCCAGTAAGACCGAAAGCGCCAAACAAATTGAAGAGAGGTCGAATGGCTGAACGTGGCTGTGAGGAGAACAAATGAAGAATGAACTTCCCTAAATCAAAGAGGAGGCCGAGAAAACAGGGTGGTTTCCGCCCACGACTCAATCCCCCAGAAAGCTGTGCCTCACACGGCTCAGCCATGTGTGTTGCTCTTAGCTGCTGCGCAAACACAAGCTGCAGAGCTGCCCCTGCCTGCGCCCATAAGTCACATTCGAGTCCTGACCTCGGAGTACTTCAGGAAAGGGGGACTTCCTGTGAGAGCGAAGACGAGCAGAGGGGTGGTGACGCAGCTTTAGGGAGGCGAGAAGCGGGCGTGGCCTCTGCTCACGGCCATGCGTCTCAAACGAGTGAGAGGAGAGACGGACCCAGGGGAGGATGGAGGCGCTGGGAAAAGGTGAATTCATGCTCCGGCATGTGGAAAATAAAACTTTAGAGGACTCGTCAAATCGTTCTCTGTGTTTGGCACTTGTACGTTGAAGAGATGTGGGTAAAGCGGAGCTGTTTTTGATGGATAGATCTAACGTCGCCTTCAGCTGTAGAAATCCCCACGACTGCAGCAATGACGAAAAGGGATTCTTTGGATAGTTGTTCCCCCTTTTAGTGAATCACCATGTGTTTGGTATAATTGTGCTAGAAGACAATGGACCATGAGTGTCAAACATACGGCCCGCGGGCCAAATCCCTCCCAGAAAAAGGTCCTGTCCGTCCCGAGACTTTACAAAGTGTACAAATGACGGGAAAGACAAACTCTTTAACGTCCTCGCATTCTGCACGCGCACTTCAGATTACTGTAACTCCGCCCCTGTTTGCACTAAAGCTGAGCTTTACAACAGTAATGACACCACCTCTAGATGTCACCAAATCTTACTCACTACACCTTAAAAGTCTACATATATTGCTTATATTTCTGCATATGTGCCCATGAAATACATTTTGGACTTACTTTTGACAACATGTAAGATACTGCAGTTTAACTTGACCAGATTGACTGTATTGGGTGTAAAACTATTAGTTTATATCAAAAATAATTATACAAATTAATATGTTGCAATAGCATGTTGCACAGATCCAGCATCCGATTCCCCCAAAAGCACAGATTGATTTTTTTTTTGACCTCGGATTTAACCAGCAGAATATATGATCATTCATTTGATCTATCTATTTATCTTTCTTCTCTCTCCATCGGACACTAATCTAGTCGGCCCCCCGCCCACTGCAGCGTCACACAACCACATTTCATGACACCAGTTGTTTGTCTCTCCTCACACAGAATGGTAGAGCATGAGACTGAAGGTACTAGTGCACATAAATAATGAAGGCGGATTCTTAACAATCACCCGCTGAATGTCAAGTGACTCTCCAGTCCTGAACCAAAGGTCTTCATCAAAGGCTAAAGCCTGATGGTCTTGACAAGCTCTCTGCCCAAGTCTAAACATCTTCCTCGTGCCTGGTCTGTTGTGGTCCTTTACCCAGACGGCCCCCACCAACGTCTTACTCCTTATTCATGTGTTTGTCTCTCTCATCCTCCCTCGACTTCCAGCATTCTGCAGGTTGCCCTTGCTGGTCTGTCCCATGAGAGTGGGGGAATTATACATGCTGGGGGGGGGAGGGGGGGGGGGGGGGGGGGGGGGGGGGGGGTTAAAAGAGACAGGTGAGATGAAACTAGTAGTGAGGTTCGAAGGGGTGACAAGACATAGCGGGTGAGATGGGGCCGCAGAGTGAGGAGAGATAATGGGGGAGCTGAGGGATAAAAGGACGGGGGGTGCAGGGCAGGGGGGGGGGGGGGGGGGTAAGGGGTGGGGTGCAGGTGGTTGTTGTGNNGGGGGGGGGGGGGGGGGGGGGGGGGGGGGGGGGGGGGGGGGGGGGGGTTAAGGAGTGCTGTGCATGTGCTTGGTGTCATCTGACTTTCAGGCTGGCTTGCTGATCTCCTCTGATGTACAGTATATGACATTGGCCTGGAAGCCCAGCCCCTAATCAAGGCAACAGGGGCTGCAGTCCTCTAACTGCACCACCCCTCCCCCCCCTCCACACAGCCAGTGCCCACGGGAAGGAGTCAAGAAACCAGCAGCTGCTCACCTCCGCTCCCTCCTCTCCTCCAGTCAGGTGGAATGAGGGGATTGGAAAGGACTGGAAGTGGAACAGAAGGGTATCAGAGTCGAGCCGGAGATATTTGCATGCCTCCCAATGCTTCAGAGCCTCCAATTAGTATCGAAGGCCTGGCTGCCGGCTGTAAGGCCAAACCGTGGCTGGGCCGCTGGTGGCATTCTTGGGCCTGAGGAAGATTAACACACCCTTCTTCTGGAAGGGATGTGCTGGTGCTGTGACCTGACCACGACCCTGTAAACAGCCTAGGTGAGGTCAGCGCACTTCACTCTGTAAGTCATGAGGAAGCCCTCGAGTGAACGGGTTTTACATTCAATGAAAGGAAATGTCACATAAACTCCACCACAATCCCATTTTAGGCTGCTACTGTCAACGTATGGCAAAAGGATCAATTCTTTCAAATGATTTGTAAGTGAATGGATGTTTTCAGATTTGTCATTCAACATTAATAATCATCTCCATCGTGTTATTCTTTCTCCAGCAAAGGGACTCTGAGTCTGTCCTCCTTGGACCGGTGCTGAATTTACTAAGAAATCTCTCGCCACATCAAAACAGGAGCAACATGCATGGAATTCTATTTTAGAGGTTAAAGAAATATTGGTGAACCTTCAGTCATATTATTAACATATTTTTCAAACCACACATTTGTAAGAGCAGCATTCTTGTTTCAAACAATACTCCCACCAGACAACTGTGTGTATTGAACCCGCCTGAAGATCGGCCCATTGAGGTCATGGGCCAGTCATTGCGCTTCAGCGGACAGACATCAGTCTGACGACCTTTTCACTCATCATTTCTTGCTGTTGGGTTTCAGTTATGCGTTGTGAAATATGTCTCTCTCCTTCTCATTCTCATGCAGCTACTTTCTTCCCCTCTTGTTTCAACCCGACATACATTTTGATTTTTAACTCATCGCTACATCAGTAAAGATCATCTAGGATTTTTGCCTATTATGAAAAGACATTGATAAGACTTTTTGATTAGAGTTCTGAAATGGGTTCATGCGACTGAGGTGAGGCCAGGATTCCACCGGGCCCTTGGCACCTGACACTGTGGGGCCAGATGCTCTTGTAAAATGAAATAAAATGAATATTATGTCCTGAGTAATATTTCAATATTTTGTCCATTATCTAAATAACAGTCATATCATTTTCCTTCCAAATGCATGTTTTTTGAGCCTCTGTCAGTGTTAACGACTTATATTAGCGGGACTGCAGCTCTCTGCAGGCTGCGAGGCCACTCTGAGCTTTACAAGCCATTGACCTATGCTGAGGTCTTTCAGGATAAAAGCCTCTGTTAAAACTGATCTTCCCCATGTCCATGTTTTGGCAGAGGATGTCCAGCAACTGGTCATTGATGAGGTAAAAGAAGCCAGATACCTATTGCTGGCTATTGATGAATCTACCGACAATACTAACATTTTCTAAATTGTGTTTTTGTCAGATTCTTGATGGCTGGACTGCTGAACCTGACACTGAACGCCATTTCAACCTGACACTTTTGAAAAATAAGTAAAATTGGTGAAAAGCAAGAGCAACTTCACTAATGTTGTCAGAAAAATATTAAATGGGGCCGCCATGTCTTTACAGTAACCAAGAATGGACACACTAAACATCTTCTGAGCTTTAATGACCACTGAAGTCTGCCATAAGATGCTCAGAAGGATGAGGGTGAGGAGATACAACATTCAACTTCACCTCTAGATATCACCAAATCTTACATACTGCACCTTTAAAGGAGGCTATGTGAATTCATTTACATTAGGGTATATCATTACAATAGTATAGTGATTCGCGATATACTATCTTAAGCCAGGGTAACCCACTAAGCTTGAGTGTCTTAGAGGGTTTCCGTGGTTATCCTCCTGCCAGAGGGATGGTTCTTTGATCTCAGGCCTCCCCATTATTGCATACTTAAGTGTTCTTGGAAAGTTAATGAACCCTAGATTGTTCCCTGTTCTCGTAGAAGAAACTGAATGTTTATGTATGTTAACTGTACAATACAATGTTCTGAGGTGTCATCAAGACTTGAAAAGTGCTCCATAAATACATACCATCCAATCCAAATACCAACGGGGTATCAAAGAAAAATATCATTACATCTCACTAACTCTGCTAGTTCACCCTGTTCTCACAATGCATCTCCTCAACATGCAAACAATTCATACATCGTTAACCAGCTGCACCCATCCCTGTCCTATCCCTGACCCATCCCTGTCCCATCCCTGTCCCATCCCTGACCCATCCCTGACCCATCCCTGTCCCATCCCTGTCCCAT